>JAOWBN010154841.1:0-18557 GCA_028565015.1 Pinguicula moranensis
TCTTGAGGGGGAGTGTTGGAATATTGAAATGAATGTTGCACGCCAGACAAGAGTTCACATCAGGATGGAAAGGAGATATCACCTCATCACGCCAGACAATTAAGCAGCAGACGAAGTGAGAAAACTTTACATTTAATGTTTAGGTTTTGTGTTTGTCGTGAAGTTAGAGTTCGTATTATAAATACGAATGTGTTGTGATGAATTCAATATCATAATAAGAATACAAGAAGTTTGTTTCGTTTCTCTCGATTTCTATTTTACAATTCATACATTTCTTGGTCGTCCGCTAACTTGAGTGGATGCTTTGGCTGGGATAAAGTATGCTTGTGTCATCTCCTTCTGTCTGATTATCTTTCCATGGACAGGTACTCAACTATGATCCGATCAAGCTTTGCTTTGGTGTGTGGTCACTTCCTTGCCAAGGCGTAAGAGAAAGGTCCATCTCGAACGGCAAAGCCAAGAAAATCACACGAATCTCTATATGTAGATTAGGGTTTTTTGCATACTCGTGATTGAATCTTTTCATCGAATTGGGTGAACCCCTATCTTATGGATCTCAATTGAGGGATGGGTGCCGACCCCTTCCTATGTTGAGAGAAATGTTGGATGAATTTGCTAGTTAGGTCTTTGAAGGATGTTACGGACTCGTCCCGAATAGGGTAGTGACAAACACTCGACATGCATGGGCTTCTGAAATCCCGATCATGTCAACGGATAACTCATAGTTGGTTATGGGAACTAGGGGATCACCTACTTCGTGGTAGGTCATCAATGGTGGGATCGTAGTATTGACAATTGACTTTCGAATCTTCTTTGAGAAAGTTGGTTCCTTTGTCCCTCCTGAAGTAGATTCTCGGTCAATTGGATCCGTTTTGGGAAAGAAAGAACTACTTTCTCCTTCGGAGCTCGTTGATAGTTGAAGTGGTTGGGGAGTCATACCCTATCCTTCGGGGGCGTTGAAGTGGTTCGGAAGGCCGGTGATGGTTAAGCTGTCGGGATGTTGGAGGGGGAGATACCACACGCCAGGGGAGCCGAGGAATGAGGATTTGAACTTTTTGAGGTTTTATGGGCGGCGATTTGTGGAGGAGTCAACTGCGGAGAAATGCGGCGGAGGACTGAATGGTGCGGACAGTGTAATACTGAGAGAAATGTATCCTCACAGCAAGTCTCTGTTCCACAGTCCCAAGATATCAAGACTTGTATAACGTTTCTGATCAAACAAATTTCATAGCATCTGTGGATAAAACTAGTGTTATGCTAATTTGGAGATGATTAAGAATCAAAGAAATTATGGGGGAAAACAATAATTGAAATCATGAAGAAAAAAAATCATTAAATTTGAAATTGATCAGCTTTCCGCAGCCGGGACTGGGCAATCCCTGGCCAAATGCCCCAATTCTCCACAGTTGTAACACTTTCTTCCGCCAGAAACACGGCCTCGACCACCGCCGCCGCGGCCGCGTCTGGTATAGCCCCTATACGCACCATCTCCACCGCCGTCGCGATAGCATTCCCTAGCTAAGTGGCCTATCCTCCCGCAATTGTAGCATTCAACTCCATCAAGCCCGCGGCCGCCGGAGAATCTACCACCTCCACCGCCGCCGCGCCTTCCACCACCTCTGCCGCCGTAGCCGTAGTTAGTGGCCGCAATTACGACGTCCAGAGCTCTGCTGCGTTCGTCCTCGCCACTCCCCTGCTTGAACTCGACTGCTTGACCCTGCCGGAGCGTCCGAAAGCCCTCGGCTTGGATCTCAGTTTGGTGGACGAAGAGATCATTACCGCCGTCATCGGGGGATACGAATCCGAATCCTTTTTGCGCGCTGAACCATTTTACTACTCCGGTGGATCTCCCCGCATCCGCCATTATCTTTACTTTTTCGGTGATTGAAGCGTCGTCGTCGTCGATAAATCACTAGCCGATTGCGGCGGCTGAATTGGTGGGTCTGTTAATAGATGCTGGCGAATCGGATCTATGGTTGAGAATTGC
Source organism: Pinguicula moranensis (assembly GCA_028565015.1). Classification (NCBI taxonomy): domain Eukaryota; kingdom Viridiplantae; phylum Streptophyta; class Magnoliopsida; order Lamiales; family Lentibulariaceae; genus Pinguicula; species Pinguicula moranensis. The sequence goes on from JAOWBN010154841.1 coordinate 1,988, forward strand.
TTGGCAGTTTATCCATTGCGGGATTTTGTACGAATAAGGGGGAGTCTGCGTAATTATCAATTATCTGCTGCTCAAAACAAGTTGGATTCTGAGTAGGCCTACATAATCCAAACTTTGGGTGGACAAGGCCAACTGGCAAAGGCTAGTTATTATGATAATAGCATGTATTTCCTCGCCAGGTAATAGTTATTATGATAATATTTTCATAAGACTACATATGAAATGAATACAGTATGTATGAAATTAAGATTATAAAAAAATGTAATAAAATACTAAATTATACAAATAACATGAAATTAATAATAATAATGGCTGAAAATAATTTAAAAAATATCAAGAAAAATAACATCTCACTAATTTGGGGTGATAAAGGGTTAACAACAACAAAATGGGTGAGAGCCTTAAAAACCTCATAGAAGAAGGAAGAACTAGCGGCTAAGGGCGGAGGAGGGGTACATGGGGCAATGGTCCCCCCAACATTTTTTAAAAAACTTATACATGTAAAAAAATTATTTTTCTACTTTGATCCCTACAAGAATATTGTAATTGTATTTGCTTTCAAATTATGCATAAGGCCTGCTTAGATAAGTTGGAATAGTATCATGATCTTAAACTTATGGTCGTGGGTTCGATTCTTATTGGTTCATTTTCAATTATTTTTTTAGAAACCAAAAGTAAAAAATTGAGATACTATTAGAATTCGAACCTTGGTAATTCTAATTCTAGGCTGTTAATCACTACACCATTTTTTTTAAAATTGTAGACCGGTGGTGCGACTCAGAACTTAGTGTTATTTGCCCATTTTTTTTAAAATTGAGACAAATCTCTGATCTCGTGAACTTGTAGATCAGCGGTTCGACTTGTATTGACTCTTCTAGTTTCTACAGGAAAGAGCACGATCATCTATAGAGGACCAAAAGAAAAAGGAAGGAAATAAAATACGTCAAAAAAAGACAACAAAAAAAACGAAAAGAATCATCGAATAGCAAGAGATCTCCTTCTTAGATTGGAAGTGCTTTCAATCTTTTCTATTCCTTCTACCTTTATTTTCGTTGTTTGAGCTACAACTTGACCGAATTACAACTCAATGACATCTCAACCTTTGATCAAGTTTCTAGTCTGTAAGGATTTCATTATTAGACTTTACTAGTTGAGTCATTGAGAGTTAAGTAAAGGGCCAAGGGGATACTTGAGCGGAAAAAGGCACGAGAAGTGAGCTCATTTGAGGGTAAAACCCAAAATTTGAGAGAAATACGAGCATGAGACCATTGTGAGTGAAACACGTGAGCGAGCGGTGAGGAAATTTGTTTTCTAACCTTGTTTTCGTGCAGGAACAATCATGGCCACACATAATATGCCCGTGGGATCAGACTAAGATGAAACAAATTAAGTGAACGAGGAGATGGGCATCCAGTGGCCACCCGCAGAACCCTGCGCATGGCAACAACCCTGTTCGCAATGGCCAAGCTGTAGACATTCGTGACCATAATGACCGAGCACCTGTCTTCGTGGATAGTGAAGATGATGAATGGTCTGAGGGGTTCGAGAGAGGATTTGAGCCACGGGGCCGAAGGGATCTTGGTTTCCCACATGGGGTACCAAGGCGAACACCACCACGGACAGAACGCGATAACAACCTTGGCAACGCCAAGGTAAAGATGCCTGCTTTTCAGGAACAAATTGATCATGAGTTCTACTTAGAATGGGAGATCAAGGTGGAGATGGTATTCGGATGCCATACATACACCGAAAGGTAGAAGGTCAAACTGGCTGCCATTGAGTTAACTGATTATGCCATCATCTGGTGGGATCAAAAGATGAACAATCGGAGACAATATCATGAGCCTACGGTGGAGACTTGGACCGATATGAAGGCCTTGATGCGGAGGCGATTTGTTTCTAACCAGTACTTTCGGAGTTTGTATAAAAAATTCCAGGGGCTAAGACAAGGGACAAGGTGTATTAAAAGCAAATGGAGGTGGCCATGATGTGAGCCAACATCGAAGAAGACTGCGAGGCTACCATGGCTCGCTTCCTACATGGCCTCAACCAAGAAATTGCGGATGTAATTGAGCTATAACATTACGTAGAGATCACCAACATGCTCTACCAATCAATAAAGGTATAGGAGCAGCTAAAAAGAAAGGGATTTGGCGCACCACGACACCATGCATTCCATGGAAGTCGAGTTCCTCCAAATCGGACATGAAGCCCAAATTTGAGCCACCAAAGGAAGTGAAGCCTAAGGTTGCTACACCCGTAGGTAACACTACACCCTCTACTTCCCAATCTATGGATATCAAGTATTTTAGGAGCCATGGCTCGGGGGACATCGCCAGCCAATGCCCTAATAAATGGGCAATGGTGCTCAACGGCCGAGGAGAGTACGAATCTGAAGATGAACAAGATGAACCAGCCGATGAGGGAACCGGGAAGGAAGACGAGCAAGATGTCGTGGTGGGTGAGCTACTGGTGACTAGGCAAGTACTTAGTGTGCAAGCCGAGGCAGAGGAATAGAATCAACAAAAAAATCTCTTCGATACCTGATGCCTCATTTAGAATAAGGTGTGCAGCGTCATCATCCACGGAGGGAGCTATACTAATGTCACTAACACTTACATGGTGGAGAAGTTGGCTCTAACAACGTCCAAGCAATCACGACCGTATTTGACTTCAATGGCTCAATTAATACGGAGAGGTAAAGATGACCAAGAAAGTTGTGGTGAACCTGGCTATTGGCCAGTATGCGGACCGAGTGGTTTGTAATGTCATACCTATAGACGCGTGCCACCTCTTGCTAGGGCGACCATGGCGGTATGATGTTTGAGCCATCCACAACGGATTCACCAATTGGTATATTTTTTGAATCAATGAAAGACATGTCACTCTTGTACCTTTGACTCCAAAGGAAATTTTGGAAGATCATATGAAGTTGGAAAAAAAGAGAGAAAATAGGTGGAGATTGAGAGAGAAGAAAAGAAAAATGCCGAGAGAATAAAAGAGAGTGAAAAAAGGAAAGGAGAAAAAAAAAAGAGTTTAATGGCCCAAAATAGTGAGTTGAAGAGGGCCCTGATTACTCATCAACCTCTTCTTGTACTCTTGTACAAAGAGGTATTTCTTACTAATGATCTCGTCGGTTCCTTACCGAGCAAAACTTCTTCTCTTTTGCAGGATTATGAGGACGTGATGCTCGAAGAAGTACCACAAGGATTGCCTCCCGTCTGAGGCATAGAGCATCAGATCGACTTCATCCCAGGGGTTGCTCTTCCCAGCCACCATGCCTATAGGAGCACCCCTGAGGAGACAAAGGAGATGCAACACCATGTCGAGGAGTTGTTGGCCAAGGGACATATGCAAGAGAGCTTGAGCATGTGTGCCGTACCTGTACTCTTAGTATCAAAGAAGGATGGGAATTGGAGGATGTGCACGGACTGTTGATCCATCAGCAACATAATCATAAAATATTGTCATCCCATTCCTAGACTCGATGATTTGTTAGATGAATTACATGCTCAAGCATTTTCACGAAAATTGATTTAAAATGTGGTTATCACCAAATTCGCATGAAGGAGGGTGACGAGGGGAAAGACGCTTTTAAAACCAAGTATGGGTTGTATGAGTGCTTAGTGATGCCATTTGGATTGAATAATGTACCTAGCATGTTCATGCGATTGATGAACCATGTTTTACGTGCTTTCTTTGGTAAATTTGTAGTTGTATATTTTGAAGATATCTTAATATATAGTACGAATTTGCAAGATCATGTGGAACATCTTAGGGTTGTGCTAGATGTGTTGAGACAAGAAAAACTATATGCTAACCTGGAGAAGTGCACCTTTTGCATGGATAAGTTTATTTTTCTTGGTTTTGTTGTCAGCAGGAACGGGATCGAGGTTGATGAAGACAAGGTGAAGGCGATTCAAGAATGGCCAACACCTACCTCCATCAGCCAAGTCAGGAACTTTCATGGTTTGGTTAGTTTCTATCGAATATTCATAAAGGACTTTAGTACACTTGCTGCTCCCTTGACCGAGGTGATAATAAAGAATGTGGCATTCCATTCAGGAGAAGCACAAGACAAGGCGTTCGAGATTCTCAATAAAAGGTTAAGTGAAGCACCCTTGCTTTCTTTACCTAATTTTGAAAAAACTTTCGAAATTGAATGTGATGCGTCGAGAATGGGTATAGGTGTTGTTCTTATGCTGTATGGGAAGCCCATAGCCTATTTCAACGAGAAACTCAATGGTGCGACACTCAATTACCCGACCTACGACAAGGAATTGTATACCCTCGTGAGAACTCTAGGGACGTGGCAGCACTACCTATGGACCAAGGAGTTCGTTATTCATACGGATCATGAGTCCATCAAGTACTTGAAGGGTCAACAAAAGATGAAAAATGACATGCACGGTGGGTCAAATTCATCAAGACATTTCCTACGTGATCAAGTATAAGAAAGGTAAAGAGAATGTCGTGGCAGATGCCCTATCTCGAAGGTACCTTTTGATTTCTACACTTGGTGCATGACTACTAGGCTTTAAATACATTAAAGATTTGTATGAACAAGATTTTGATTTTTCTAATGTGTTTCATGCATGTGAACAGGATGCCTTTAATAAATTTTATACTCATGATGGTTTTCTCTTCAAAGAAAACAAGCTGCGTGTTCCTTGTTGTTCTTTGCGTGAACTACGCATCCGTGAGGCACATGGGGGTGGGTTGATGAGGCATTTTGGGGTAGACAAGACCCAATGGATTTTAAAGGAGCATTTCTTTTGGCCAAACATTAAAAAAGACGTGGAAAAGATTTGTGATAGATGTATAACGTGCAGGCAGGACAAATCCAAATTGAAACCACACGGGTTATACACGCCTTTACCAATTTCCAACACACCATGGACAAACATTTCCATGGACTTTGTGCTAGGTCTACCTAGTATAAGGAGCGGTAAAGATTCAATATTTGTGGTATTGGATAGATTTTCCAAGATGGCGCATTTTATTGCTTGTCATAAAACTGATGATGCATCACTTGTGGCTAACCTCTTCTTTAAGGACATTGTCAGGTTGCACGGCATGCCAAGAACTATTATGTCGGACATAGATGCTAATTTCCTTAGCGATTTTTGGAAGACGTTATGGGGTAAGTTGGGAAATAAACTCTTATTCTCCACCACTTGTCATCCGCAGACTGACGGCCAAACGAAGGTGGTTAATAGGACTTTGTTTTCTCTCTTACGTTCTATAATTAGGCAAGAATTTGAAAACTTGGGAGGATTGTTTACCGCATGTTGAATTTGCCTACAATAGGTGTATACATTCGGCTACTCAATTTTCTTCATTTGAAATTGTCTATGGATTTAACCCTCTTTCTCCACTTGATTTAAGTCCGTTGCACGAGAAAGAACGAATCAGCCTTGATGGAAAAAGAAGTGCCGACACGGTAAAAGCGATTCATGAGAAAGCACGAGAAAATATTGAGAAACGAACTGCTCAATACACCAGGCAAGCCAAAAAGGGCAGGAGAGAAATTGTGTTTGAACCGGGAGATTGGGTATCAGTTCATCTAAGAAAAGAAAGATTTCCTGAGAAGCAGAGGTATAAATTGTTTACAAGAGGAGATGGGCCGCTCTAAGTCCTAGAATGAATAAATAATATTGCCTACAAGTTGGACTTACCAGGTGGGTACAATGTGAGTACAAGCTTTAATGTCACTGACCTATCTCCGTTTGATGTGGGTCTGATTTGAGGAGAAATCATCTTCAAGAAGGGGAGAATGATGCGATCTCAAAGATACCTACAAACTCTGATGCAATCGCGGATGACAAGACCGACATATTGGCATGGCCATCAGGACCAATAACTAGTACATGGGCCAATAGATTCAAAGAGCGACTTCCGATCTTGATACAAAATCATTCGACGATGGCCTCTCAACCCACGGTTGGCCCATCAACCCAATGGAGTCAAATCCAGTTCATCCAAATGCTTGGCCCACGTAGCAATCATGCCACTCATGAAACCATGGAGTCAAACTCGATTCATCCCATATGATTGGCCCATGTAGCAACTCAAGCACGTGAAGTAGAAGGGACAAAGGCATCTCATGCAAATCATGCAAACCCAATCACATGTGAGATAATGAAGAGACAAAGACATCTCATGCAACCCATGCAATAAGAAATTAGAAACATCCTTATGCTATGCAGAAGGTCAAGTGAGAAGCTAATGATAAGTTAATGAAGGAACATAGAACAAGGGGACAAAATGCAAAAGGTCTCGACCAAATAAGCAAGGGGCCAAATGTGCCATCTAAAGGACACTAGTCAAACTTTTCATTAAATTATAATTATTATAATTTTAATTTATAGTTCATGTATTAGGGGGAGAAATAGCCGAACATCTAACCCTATAAATAGGGGTCTTGGCTAAATGTTTGAAATAGTTTTTATAGATTAATCAAAGTGTTTAGTGAGGTGTGCCTCCTAACTTTTTATGAAAACTTTTCTAACTCATCTAGTTTTTCTTTTGAATTCTAGTGGCATCATTCTTACGGGCTTATCTTTGGTTCTTGGTTGAGATAAGTTCTCTTCAGGGTTCCATTTGGTGGCAGCTATATTTTTCCAACCGGAGCTTTGGTTTCTAACTCCTTATAGTTGCGGGGTTAATTGCTCAAACAAATTTTTGTTTTTTCGATCTTGGATTTGAAACACCAGTAATTGATATTGGGTTTAGTCACATTGTTGGCTAGGTTTGTATCACCATGGCATTATCAGTTAACTGACAAGAAGTTTCATGTTTTTTGTCTGATCGTGCCTGCACAGAGATTTGGAAGCATCAGATCACATACCGGCTAATCAGAGAAGCCAAACTTCCCAAGAGTTACAAATCTGTAAAGTCAATACAAAGTGATAGTCCTCCTTAGCAACAGATTAAACGATAGGAGAGTGCACAAATTGGCCTTACAGAAGGAAGCTGAGCACTCTGACTACAGTTCTTGCAATTTACACCACCAGTGTCAAGTAACTCAAGCAATGAAGTAGAAGGAATGCATCCACAATGAAAATGTTGTTAAATGTAGAAATAGAAGTTTGCTATTAACTCGGAATTTTATGTAGCAATCCATGTACTCACCTTGCCACATGACATGCAATCCCTCCATTGAGTATTTTGAATGGAAGATGGAACGTCTCACAGAAGGTCAAGCTGTTATAGGCAGTCATGTAAAACATTCTTTCACAATTGTCATAAATGTCATTGATTATTGTTGCTACTGTATATCATTGTGATTTTCCCTAGAAAATATTATCATAACAAAGAAAACAAACAAAGATCTGCTAGTAAATGGAAAAGGACAAGCTCAATTGCAATGAAAATCAAGAGCTTATTTTTTGGCATTGACTAGAGCAGCAGAAACCAAATCCCGTGGCAACGAAGAACCTGCTATGATTAAATTGAAAAAGGATGGAATTAAGGAAAAAGATCAACAGAAGGAATAAAACGAGAAAGGTAACAGATTATGTTAGTGTTATGTCATGCCAATCACCTTGGGCCTTTTTATTAACACTTTATTGTTGTATATATGATTATAAAAACCTTTATTATTTGATTATTTGCTTGTTTTATTTATAGCATTCCAAATATTAGAACCTAATATTGAGACCGTATCACAAAGAGATGTGATGATAAGACCACTATAATTATATTATCAATATTAAACATCTCTAACCATATTATTAGTGAGATAAGGCATCACCAATATGGATATGTTTGCATGTTCTAAGACAATTTCTTTTGAAAGAAATAGTTGATCTCATCAACTATAGTGTAAAGACACTTAAACTAGAAACATGGATGCTTGTAGTAGAGAAGTCATCGGATTGACCCACATAGAGATTACCATATTATTGATGGTTGATACTCTAAAAAATAGTGAGTATAAATGATTCTTAGACTTTAGATCAGCACATAGAGATCTTGAGTATGAAGGTCAATCTTTGATTCTATCCGAAGTTACACCGTAAATGGATAACAGTTGATAGTTTTATGAGTGATTCGAAGTACAGAAAGGTTGTGAGTAATAAACAAAGAATTCAACACTCCTAAATCGTTAGAATAAGATATTCCTATGGCCACTTGTAAGAAACCATAGAAGCCTTTGCAAAGCACAAGTTTAATTAGAAAGAGTTTCAACTTAAAACATAATGACATGACTTCTGGTACAATAAATCTTATGTATATTTATGAGAATGACAAATAGCCTCAATATACAAGATTGAGGATATGATCAAAGGTGAATGGATATTAATTACACTTGAACTAATTTTTGAAAGGATAGTCTTCTTCCATGACTATTCTCAATGCTTGGAGCAATGATATTTTGTTAGAGGTCACTTATGGTTATAAACTTGAATTAGGGGTTTTGTTTTTTTTGTTAAGCCAAATTCCATATAAAGAATATAAGTTATTTACAGAATTGAAAATAAAGAAAAAACGAAAATACATCCTGAGTACTAGGCCTACTAGGATGAAGTCAGTGGTTGATATTCCTTGATAATGAACTGTATATCCTACCCTTCCAGCATACCCTCCAGTATAGCAAGTAGAATTAAGGGTTAATGATTTATAAGTGTATAAAACATTAAAAATTCAAGGTTCATTGCCAAGTTACGGATAACCTATATGGTCACACACATTAACGTCATTATTTTGAGGTATTATTATGAAATGTCTTAGATGGTTTAGGCCAATTTCATAATATTCAAAATTCGAGGGACTATTTTGCAATACTTGAATTGCTTGGGGGTTTCTAAGAAATTCAAAGACTTTAGGGGTTATTTGAAGTTTATGAAGGACATGTGTCAAATGTTGATCCAAGTTTGGACATGTCATTCTCCAAGGCACATAAAACCTCTATTAATACCCTAAGACATTTATGTGTGAGTTTTTTATGCACTTTTATTAGCCTTGGTTAAAATTTGAGAAATTCCTTTGTCCAAATTTGTGTTTGTCTTAAGACATATCACATTTTTAGGAAAGGAGTTTATTCTATAAGAGGCAAGTGAGAGCAAAGTGGAACTTGAAGAAATTCATGATCAACAACCGAACTCTGATCAACAGATTGAACAAGAGCAGTTGTCTAATAAAAATGAAATAATAGAAGAAGCTCAAAAACAAGGACCTCGTAGGTGTGGTAGAGAATATCGAGCCCCTATTCATTATGGATTCAACCTAAACGAACAAAATGATGTATTCATCATAGATGATGATGAACCTACCGACTACGAAGAAGTCTTGTCTAGTATAGATAAAGACAAATGGCTAGACTCCATGAACTCCAAGATGGATTTCGTGTATCAAAACAAGATATGGACCTTAGTTGATCCTCCTAAAGGAATTGTTCCTATAGGGTGTCAATGGATTTTTAAGAAAAAACCCGACATGGACTGAAATGTGAAACCTACGAGACTAGACTGATAGTGAAAGGATATCGTCAAAAACAAGGAATTGAATATGATGAAACCTTCACTCCGGTTGCTATGCTTAAATCCATTAGGATATTGTTTGCTATCGTAGTACACTATGATTATGAAATATGACAGATGGATGTCAAAATGGCATTCCTTAATGGGAATTTATTCAAAGAGGTGTATATGATACAACCTCAAAGTTTTGAATCCGATTATGCTATAAAGTGTACAGGCTTTAGAGATCCATTTATGGACTCAAGCAAGCATCTCAGAGTTGGAACATCAGGTTTGATGAAGCGATCAAAGAGTTTGATTTCATCAGAAATCTAGATGAACCTTGTGTACATAAAAAGGTTGACAAAGATGCCACAGTTTTCCTAGTGCTATATATAGATGACATATTGCTAATAGGAAATGACATTCCCATGCTTCAATTTGTGAAGCCTTCGTTATTCAAGAAATTCTCCCATAAAAGACTTAGGAGAAACAACCTATATTCTGGGAATGAAGATCTACTAAGATAGATTTAGAAGGATGTTGGGTCTGTCCCAATCAACGTACATAGATAAAGTGCTAAAACGGTTTAGCATGGATCAATTAAAAAAAGGATTTCTTCCGATGGGGCACGGTATACATCTTTCAAATAAGATGTCACCCAAAATGGATCACGATAAGATTGTAATAAAGAAGATACTATATGCCTCGACTATTAGACTTATCATGTATGCAATGCTAGGTACGAAACTCAATGTCTCCTCTGCTCTTAGTGTTATGAGCAGATTTCAATCCAATCATGGTGAAAAACATTGGATAGCCGTGAAAAATATTTTGAAGTACCTTATAAAGTCTAAGGACTTTTTTTTAGTATATGGGGATTCAGATTTAGAAATAAAAAGATACACGGACGCTAGTTTTCCAAACTGATGTAGACGATTTCAAGTCACAGTCCGGACATGTGTTTATCCTAAACGAAGGTGCGGTGGTTTGGAAAAGTTTCAAATAAGAAACAATTGTGGACCCTACAATGGAGGCTGAATACATTGCTGCTTCAGAAGTTGTAATGGAAACCATTTGTATAAAAAAGTTCATCGAAAAACTTGATGCGGTTCCTTCTGCCACAGTACCCATCACCATCTTTTGTGATAGCACCGACGCAGTGGCCTAAGCTAAACAACCACGGTCTCGTTAGAGATCCAAACATGTAATGAGAAAGTTTTATTTGATTAGAGAAATCGTAGAAAAGAATGATGTAAAGGTAGATAAGATCCCTTCGTAGGCCAATGTGGTTGATTCCTTAACTAAGGCATTAATCCAGACTAAACATGAACAACATGTACAAACACTCGATTTGAAGAGAATGAATAATTGATCTTAGTGCGAGTGGGAGTTTGTTAGTGTTATGCTCTAAGGCCAATCACCTTGGGCCTTTTTATTAACCCTTTATTGTTGTATATATATGATTATAACAACCTTTATTATTGGATTATTTACTTGATTTATTTATAGCATTCCAAATAGTAGAACCTAGTGTTAATAACTTATAGTGTATCACAAAGAGATGCGATGATAAGACCACTCCAATTATATTATCAATAGTAAATATCCCTAACTAGTATTAGTGAGATAAGACATGACTAATACGGATAGGTTAGCATGTTCTAAGCCAATTTCTTTTGAAGGAAATAATTGATCTCATCAACTATACTATAGAGACACTTGAGTGAAAAACATGGATGCTTGTAGAGATCATTATATTGTCGATGGTTGATACTCTAAGGAATAGTGGGTTTAAATGATCCTTAGACTTGATATCACCACTTAGAGATCCTGAGAATGAAGGTCACTCTTTGATTTTATCCAAAGTTATACCGTAAATGGGTAACAGTGGGTTGTCTTGGGAGTTATTCGAAATACAGAAAGCTTGTGAGTGATCAATTAAGAATACCTCACTCCTAAATCATTAGAAGAAAATATTCATATGTCCACTTGTAAGAAGTCATAGAAGCCTTTGCAAAGCAAAAATTTAATTAGAAAGAGTTTCTAATTAAAATTTAATGACATGACTTTCGGTACAAGAAATCTTATATATATTAATGAGAATGACAAATAGCTTCAATATATAAGATTGGAGATATAACCAAAGGTGAAAGGATAGTAATTACACATCAACTAATTTTTGAAAGGATAGTCTTCTTCCATGACTATTCTCAATGCTTGGGGAAATGATATTTTGTTAGAGGTCACTTATGGTTTATAAACTTTAATTAGGGGTTAATGATTTATAAGTGTGTAAATCATTTAACATAATTTAATTATATGAATTCAAGGTTCAGTGCCAAGTTATTAATAACCTATATGGTTACACACATTACCATCATTCTCTTGAGGTATTATTATGAAATATCTGAGAAGGTTTTGGGCTAATTTCATAATATTCAAAATTTGAAGGACTATTTTGCAATTATTGAATTGTTTGGGGGTTTCTAAAAAATTCAAAGATTTTAGGGGTTATTTGAAGTTTGTGAATCAAGTACATGTGTCATATGTTGATCCAAGTTTGGGCATGTGTCATTTTTCCAAGGCACATGAAACCTCTATCAATACCCTAAGATATTTATGTATGAGTTTTTTATGCACTTTTTTATCAGCCTTGGTTAAAATTTGAGAAATTCCTTTGTCCAAATTTGTGCAAAACCCAAGAACAAAATTTGGAGGAAAATGATTGAAAATTTGTAAATTTTCATCTCACTTTCTATGGCTTAAAGTGTAGAGCTAACACTTTTTGTGCTCACATATAAAGTTATACATATTGGTGTATAAGCCTCAGGAAAGTAGTAGTGTGAACTACTCTAAATGGTGGACAATTGGACCCCTCAAAGGAAGGAGACTACTTTCAAGAATAGATATTCTTCAAGAGGTACAAAATTCCTTTCCCCTTAAGCTGTGTAAATTAGCAAGATCCATGGAAACAAATTCTGAATTTTTTTTGTTATGCTTGTCTACATACACAATTTATTGTACTTTCGCACGAAACATTCAATATGACACGTAGCATAGTTTCTGGAATTCCTAAAAATTATTGGTACCTGCAATCGTAACAGAGAGTAGCAAATCCACTAGATCACAATCGCCAACCTTCTTACCACTTCGTTGAGTTTGATTTAGAGCACATCCTATTCATGCACACCCAAACTTCCATTACACACACCTTACAATGTACAGAAGAAACAGATTGATAACTGATAACCCACAAGTTCGATTAAGTAAATAGGTAAAAAAATAATTTGGCACAATGAACCATACACAGTAGGACAATTAAAACGCAACTCGGATGTGTAGTTAAAATTCGAGAAGGGATAGCCCTGAGAGTGAGCTATCCTTTTTTCTCCATCTAGTTCTTCTCCTCAATCACCAACTCCACCCACTTCCTTCTTGTTTCAACTGCATGTCTGTTTAAATCTAAGAATTGCGACTGTTGTAATAACAGTGATGAAAACAGCAGAAACTTGCAGGTGGATGTCATAGCGATGGTGGCCCATAATATTATCTAAATTACCTGATTAAGTACGGAAATAATTATTTCCTGCGTTAGATACCACAACCCTGGTCCGGAGTCGGATAGAGTAAAACCAATGGTGCTCCAAGTTGGATGTAAATTTAATTAGAACGAATCTAATAAAGAATAAATACGACAACGGATTCGTACCTTAATGCGGAAGCGTATAGAACCGTACTGTTCTGGTTGATTATATCACACGAACAAGAGTCTACCAGAGTCTCCTTATAATCCACGAACTCATATTTTTGCCTTCACATATGATAAGGCAGCAATTCGAGAGAAACTCTGGGTCTCAACTTATGAGAATATGAATATTGGTGTAAATAAATAGGCATACTAAACGCTCTATTTATAGGGAGGAATTGGAGTCCAATCATAATTATGGTGGCAGAATTGTACCATAATAAGGACTCTCAATATTAGGTAATTAACAAATAATTACTCATAATTAGGGTAGTAAAACTCTACTCTAATTATAATTCGTAATATTTGGTGATAAACAAAAACCATAATTAATTCAATTAGACATATAACATATATATTTTGTCTAGCAGCTCCCACTCGGCTATATAAGCCGTATTACAAAATACAGTTTTCAAAATCTCCCGACGCTTCATACGAGAAATGAGTCGTGCGACCATAAAGTAAGTAGTAGTGTTATATTAAGTCATCATCTAACTAACATGACACTTTCAAAGCGGCGATACCCCAAATCCTCTTTGCATCACCGATAGCTATGTATCTCTTTAATCTATATAATATTTGGTTACATACTTAATGTAACCGCCATGTCAAATATGGTGAAGGTAGAACAGATTGTTCCTTATATACTAATGACCTTCGGTATCAACTCGACTGCTTTCCTAGCATGGTCTGCTAGACTGTATAGATCCCAGCCCTTGGATGACATACTAAAGTAGTATCATCAAGTCGCAACTTCAATCCGTATCTCTAAATCAAAGAGTAACATCTAATTGGACAAACGTATATCCATGTGATCACACAATGCCAATCAGGGGATTCTTTTGTCATTTTTACAAGGTCGTTTTGTAGCGCACACAGTATGATATGTGTGTCATGTCATGACTCTCACTTAGATGGGCATGTCACGTACTTATACCATGCGTATCGTAGCCGTTGATAAATACACTTAGTCTTTATCCTCTACATTCGACTTTAAAGCTTTAATGTGAAAATCCAAATATTTCACATTCGATTCACTTAGAATCTCATTTCAAACCTACTCAAGCGACTGTCTAGAACATTTATCAGTCTCATCCTTCATGCTATGCAAGCATAAGGGCAATTTCCCGTGTAATAGGGCCAATCATTAAGCTTTTGTGACATTTATTGTGCCTTATTAATTGATTGCATACACGAGATTATTGCTTAAAATGAAAGAAAACGTAAATTTCATTTCATAATAAATTATTACAAAAATATCTCCTCATCATTTACATGATGTGATCAAACCCTACGTAACCTTAGACTCATGACATGAGCTCTAAACACATCTTTAGGAATGGGTTTGGTCATCGGATTGACAATCATCTTATCAGTAGAAATATACTTGGTGTTGATATCTGCTTTGTTGACAGCATCTCGAATAAAGTGATATCTTCTTTGGATGCACTTTGTCTTTCTATAAAACTTTGGATCCTTAGCAAATTGAATTGTTGCTGTATTGTCGCAACTCAGCTCTACAGGTTTATTGGGCCTCGGCATCAAATTGAGGTACTGTAGAAAGCTTCTTATCCAGAGTGCCTCTTGCACTGCTATGCTGCATGCGAGATTCATCTAAATCACCTCCCCAATCAGCATCCGTGTATCCTCTCAGCCGCAGGTCTCCCCCTTGATAACATAGGACTAGATCGGCCGTTCCACTAAGATAACGAAAGATCCTCTTGATTGCTTGCCAATGAGCAGGCCACATGTTGCTTTGGTGATGGCTCATCAACCCAACCGCAAAGCAGATATCCGGCCATGTACATAACATGGCGTAGATCAAATTCCATATAGCACTTGCATAGGGACCATTGCTCATTTCTTCCTTTTCTTTATCCATTTTTGGGAATTGGTTGAGGATTAGTGCCAAACCCTTATCAACAGGGGTGTCAATTGTTTTAGAGTAATGCATCCTAGATCACTCTACGATTTTGTTTATATATGCCTGTTGGGACAAGCCCAACATTCTCTAAGAACGATTTCTGCATATTTCCACGCCTAAGACATACCTAGCTTCGTCCATATCCTTCATCTCCAAGATAGAGGATAGCCACTGTTTGGACATATAAGGAGAGAAACATGATTCATTCCTTTATATTTAGGACATACACGCAGTGATCTTCATCTATCATGGTGAAACCATACGAAGTAATGGCCTCATGAAATTCGAAGTACCACAATCTGCAAGTCTGTTTAAGTTCATATATAGATCTTTTAAGACGATATACATTGTCATCTTATTCTGCTGAGATGAACCCAACAGGTTGATCCATATAGATCTCTTCTTCAAGTATTCCTTTGAGGAATGCAATCTTTACGTCCATTTGGAATAGTTCGAGATCCAAATGGGCAAGCAGTGCTAGAAATAGGCAATAGAGGCAATTCACCACAGGAGAAAATGTCTCTTCATAGTCTATACCCTTAATTTTTGTAAACCCTTCGCCACAAGTCGAGCATTGAACTTGTCGATTTATTCATCCGCACCGCGCTTAACCTTGAATACTCACTTGCATCCAATCAGTTTTTGGTGATGTGATGGATCAACAAGTTCCCAAACCTCATTTGTTTGTATAGAATCCATTTCATCCTTCATGGCACTTGTTATTTTTCTCTATCGAGGTGAGTCCATAGCGTCTTGATAAGAGATGGACTCTTTTACTTCCGAAGGAGGGCAGAAGAATACGTTTTCCTCGATCTTAAATTATTGTCGAGGAATTCTTCCATGTTCACTCATTCCGATGATAGGATCTTCTACTTGCATGGTTGGAATTCTGCTCCCACTAGCCCTTTGGCTCGTGGGGCTGACGGTGTGAGAATTGCCGCTTTCACTAACCCTATAGTTCATGGGGCTAGTTATCACATTGTCAATGCCTAAATTTTAAGAACTGATTTCATTTTTAGGCATGAAATTTTGAGGACTTACCTCTCTTTCATGTTGGCCCTCATGCGGCAAGTTCCAACCTCGAATAGGTGGAGTTACACTATTCTGGGTGGTTTGAAACATATTCTAGGAATTCGACATTGTGATAGTCGATTTCAGTCATGCCCCCATTCATACAACAGATCATCCTATAGGTGGAGATAATGACGAATCTTATTGCAACCCATACAACAGATCATCCTATTTTATTTCTCTGATAGTTAGGAATTGATCCTCTAGGAATTCGACATTGCGATTGTTGATTTCAGTCATGCCCCCATTCAAGTGTTTAGCGAGCATTACATATCCTTTTAAATGTTCAAGGTATCGAATAAACACCCTATTGGTTATTCTTGGACTAAGTTTTCCATGTTGATGGGTTGGGTTGTGTTTATA
>JAOWBN010154951.1:0-18555 GCA_028565015.1 Pinguicula moranensis
CACTCGGAGATTATTGCAATACATGAAGCAAGCAGAGAATGTGTTTGGTTGAGGTCAGTCATTCAACATATCCGCACCACATGTGATTTATCCCAAATCTCAGATACACCGACAATATTGTACGAAGACAATGCCGCTTGTATCACTCAACTCATAGGAGGATACATCAAAAGTGATAGAACAAAACATATATCTCCGAAGTTATTCTACACGCATGAATTGCAGAACAATGGAGAGATTGACATCAAGCAGATCAGATCAAGCGACAACTTAATAGATCTATTTACAAAGTCGTTACCTAAAACTACATTTTAAAACATTGTATCTGGTATTGGTATGAGACGTCTCAACGATGTCTGAAACATACTTTTGAGGGGAAGAAATAATGCGCATTTGTACTCTTTTTCCTTCGTTCAGGATTTTTTTCCCACCGGATTTTTCATAAGCAAGGTTTTAACGAGGCAATTTTGGCATACTCTTGAATCCAAAAGAATTCAATGAGAGAACCATAAAAGATCCCTACTTAAGGAGATTACAAAAGTATGTATCCCTAAAAATTCGGTTAATCAAGGGGGAGTGTAATAGATGTAGATGATTGAGACCGTTTTCTATGGATAAGACTTTTGTAACCGCAGTTCTTATCTAGTTCTTATCTCTATATATAGAGGAACTAAAGAGAATAGAAAGGGACTTTTAACAATCAGTTTAATCTTCTCACTTTTACTTTCCTGCAAATTCTTTAGTTTACAACAAGTCATTTTTTTTTGTGATTGAATATTTGATTGGAGTATTCACTATGGCTATGTTACTACTATAAAGAAAATTTGAACTTGCGAAAGAAAGGAACAAGTTTTTGTATATGGTGAACACTAAAAAAGATTATTGGATCCAAAAGTATTTAACGTCTCCAATAAATGATTCAAATGAATTATGTTCTAATCTTTTGGGAATTCTGTTATGATCTTTAGAGCAATTGTTACCTATACTTAGAGGCGGAGCCAGGAAAAAATTGAGGGGGGGCAAAATTTTTGGGCTTAAGTAGAGTGAGTCGAGTCGGGTCGAATCGGTTTAATCTGCAAAAAAAATTCTAATTTTTTTTGGGTTTAAGCGCAAGATATAAGAAAATTTTACAAGTTTTTGTACTTTGGTCTCCTATAATATTCAAAATATATTATTTTTGCTTTAATATATAAGTTTCATGTAAATTAGTTTATAGAGTACAAAGATTTTAATTTAGAGGTAACTGGTTTGTTCACTCTTGATGCATTTTATGAATTTTTTCATACATGTAGTGATTATTTAAATGTTAGAGCATCCATAAATCGAGCCCGTCCATTTTTATTTATCTTCGATTATTTTAAATTTTGCTATTATTTATTTTTTAACAAAAAATAAATAAAATGTGCAAACTCATTTAACTTGTTATGTTCACATTTCAGCCCCATGTACCCTTTGTAGGGTAATATTTAAATGGTAGAATTTCTAAAAATAAAAAAATGCACAAAGAAGAATAGAACCCCTAACATTTGCATCAAAATTTCACACAATTTACCAACTAATCTGCATGACACTTATACATACAAACAGGTATTAGATTATTATAAGGAGGAAAAAAGCTTCAAACATTATTTTATATAATAATATTTTTTTTAAATTTTAGGGGGACCATGGCCCCCCTAGTTCCCCCCTTCCCTCCGCCACTGCCTATACTAAAACTCTTTACCTGGCTAGAAGATTGCACAAACTTTAGTTCTTTCATTTTTTCCTTGTAATATTTTTCTATTACAATCTGATTTTTTGTAAGTAAAATATATATATTTTGATAATATTAATAGCCTAAATGGTCAGAGTATTTACGTTGCTTATAGCCGGAATTTCAGTTTCGCCTATTCTTGCGGTAGTTTCTTGCCACCACTCCACCTTACTACACAAGTTTCTGCCTGAACAACAGATTTGTATCTCATCTAAGAACTAGTATACAACATAATCTTGGAAATCGCAGCTAGTCTCCGATAGTGGTACCTTATAAATGTCCATTGTTAGCTTTCAACCATGACCAAAGTGATACTTTTATTCATTCTATTGTTGAGCTGAATTAGAGATAGGAAAACATGTGCGTGCAAACGGGCTAGGTACGGCACGCACGAAAAAAAAACGTGCAAACGTGCCTAAACTACCCGTATTAAAACGTGCGTGCGTCCGGCGCAATTTGTTTTCTCTCCAGAAAACGTGCGTGTAATACCCGCCCATTTTACAAAATGTGTGCGTGCCGGGCTTAAAAATCTAGCCAGCAAACCGTGCACGCTGGCCTGCACCATAATGTTTTTCTAAATTTTTTTTTATTTAAATTACACTATTATTTTTATTAAATAATAATAAAAATTAGAAAAATAGAAAATGTACAAACGTGCGAGATCCATTTTTTCAGTAGTTTGGGCTTTATGGAAGGAGCGGAATGTTATAAAGTTTAATTCAGAGACACCATTCAGCTTAGAGACAGGCAAACGTGAGTGCCCGATTGCAGGCTGGATAACTGATTATCAGGTGGCCTTCCAGATCTCATAACCAACACTGCTGCCAAGAAGATTCATGTGTTCTGAATAGTGGCTTTGAATACTTAGCTTCCTAGTGTAGCTCATGCCAAACAATTTGTATACTTCTGACCAAACTTCATGGGCGTTGGCACAGTCTAGAAACAAGTGGTAGATTGATTCATAGGTCATACCACACATCACACATAGTTTTTCACTTGCACTGAATTGGACTACTCTCCTGCATAATGCATCAATAATGGGGATCCTTTTCTGGAATAATCTCCACACAAAGACCTGAACTCTATTAGGGGCCAGTTTGCCCTTAGTAGACTTAATTGCCTCCGCCCGCGAATTTTGCGAATGTGCTCTCTCAACTTTGTTACTGAATCCTGTGGAGTGAAAGCCTCTTACTTCTCTACTACTAGAGATTCTAGAGCAAGGTGGAGTACAAGGGATATAACAACCGGGTCCAGAGGTAAAAATAGAATTTTTGATCCGCTATTCTCAACTGAATTAATGTAAGATCTCCGATCGCTACACTACGTGTCATTTTGCAAAATACGTGCGGAAGCTAAAACATAAATGTGTGTTAAGCATGCATGACAAAAATTTCAGAGATCTTTTAACAATGGATCTTTGCTAATTTACACAACTTAGGGTTCAAGGGAGTTCGAAAATTTTATACCTCTTGAAGAATCTCCAATCCTTGCAAGTAGGCTCCTTCCTTTTAAGTGTTCAAATATCCACCCTCTAAAGTAGTCCACACCACCACTTCTCTTGAGGCTTATACACCCAAATGTATAACTTTATAGGTGAATAAAAGAATGCTAGCTCTACACCACAAGCCTTAGAAAATGAGATGATTTTTTTTTCCGAATTTTCAATCCTTTCTCAAACAACTTTCGGGTTTTCCAATTTTTGGACAAAAGGACTTCTCAATTTTCGACTAAGGCTTCAAATGCAATCACATCTCACATATAGAAGTTTTAGGGTATTTATAGAAGAGTCAAAGTGCCTTAAGAATGACACATGTCTAAACAAGTGTCAAAATGCATGTCTAATATGCTTTAAAGAATGACAAATGGCATAACACTTGTCCAAATGCATGTCTCATATGCTTGAAGGTAGACAAGTATCCCAACACATGTCTTGATGCATGTATAACATGTGTCATTGATCAAACAACTTTCTAGGATTTTTCAGAAAAATCCCTAAGCAATTCGATAATTGCAAAATAGTCTCTAAACTTTCAAAAATTATGAAATGACCCCAAAACTTTCGGTCACTTCATAATTAACCCTCAAGAAATGGTCTTAATGTGTGTGACCCTATAGGTTCTCAATAACTTGGTAATAAACCCCGAATTCACATAAATAATTTATGTTTAATGATTTATACACTTATAAATGATTAATCCCTAATTCAAGTTCATAGACCATGAGTGACCTCTAGCAAAATATCATGGCCCCAACATTTAAAATAGTCATGAAAGTAGACTACCCTTTCAAGAATTAGTTCTCGTGTAATTAATATCCTATCACCAATAATATATCCATAATCTTGTATATTGAGGTCATTTGTCATCCTCATATATATACATAAGATTTTTTTGTACCGAAAGTCATGATCAGTAAGTTCTAATTAGAAACTCTTTCTAATTAAACTTGTGCTTTGCAAAGGCTTCCATGACTTCTTACAAGTGGTCACATGAATATCTTCTTCTAATAATTTAGGAGTGGTGAATTCTTTATTGATCACTCATAATCTTTCCGTACTTCAAATCATTACCAAGACTACCCATTGTTATCCATTTACGGTGTAACTCCGAATAGAATCAAAGAGTGACATTCATACTCAAGATTTCTATATGGTGATCTCAAGTCTAAGGATCACTTACACCCACTATTCTTTAGAGTATCAACCATTGACAATATGGTGATCTCTATATGGGTCATTCCGATGTACTTGTCAACTACAAGCATCCATGTTTCTAGCTTAAGTGTCACTACACTATAGTTGATGAGATCAACTATTTCCTTCAAAAGGAATTGGCTTAGAACATGCTAACCTATTCGTATTAGTGATACCTTATCTCACTAATACTATGGTTATGGACGTTTAGTATTGATACCTTTAATTAGAGTAGTTTCATCATTACAACTATTTGTAATACACTCTAAGTTATCAACGCTAGGCTTTACTACTTTTACATGCTATAAATAAAGAATATAAATAAACAAGTAGTGAAGGTTGCTACAATCACATATATATAACATTAAAGTGTTAATACATAGGGATAAGGTGACTGGCCTTAGGGCATAAGACTAACAATTAATTGGTTGTTCTAAGGTATGGGCTAGGCAGACACGTTTCATACATATTTTTACTTCTTTCGCAGTCCACAGTTGATCAAAATTAAGCTGCATGGGCCGAAGCCCTAATTTTTCGTGTCAACTGGACAAAAGGATTGTAAACTTACCTTGATAGAGACGACTTATTGAACTTCGAGTTATTCATGTTGGCCCATATGTCTCCCGCACGGCTCCAAAATCTGGGGCTCTCCTACATCCAATCCCCCTTGTCTTCCCAAGACTGTGCATTTATGTCCTTTCATAAAATTTGTCCTCGCCATAATTCTTGTCTACTTTTCCCACTGTCAATGTGAACACTTTCTTCTGAGGATTCTGCACGAGTAGTTGTGGCAGATCTTGCCCCATTCACCCAAATTTGATGCGAGCCTACCCAAATACCATTCAGTTTCTCCAATAGAGTCACACTCACAGATCTCCTGGTAAATCGCACAAAACCAAAGCGCGTTCCAGGTTGAAACTCACTCTTGGGGACATGTACATCAGTAACATATCCATACCCTGAGAATACTTGCCACATCTCCTCCTTGCTCCACGACATTGGAAAATTTGTGAAGTAGAAGGAGATTGAGTTGGAGCTTAGCTTGGTAATGTAAGTTGGAAGTGGTTTTGGTTGCTGACTAGGTTCTTTTCCATTTTTCCTACCCTTTACCACCTTCCAATTGCCTTGTTCCTCAACTGCCAAAGCTTCTGGAAGTTCACTGCCCTCTCGCTTCCCTAGTGCTGGCTCAGGTACTGGGTTTGCAAACCCCGAAGTAGGTAATGGTTCAGGTACTGGGTTTGTAGTCCCCGAAGTTGGAGGATAATGCTTCACCTCAGCTGACAAGCGTTGCGACATGGAAGATTCTCCAGGCCGTTCACTTGTTCGTATGACATTGCTCTAGTTACTATTCATGTTCTTCAAAGCTTGGTCGCTTTGTGTTTTTGCACACCCAAACCTGCCTTGTTTACTTTTAGATCATATGTGAATTATCCTCGGTTATCCCTATCATTGAGTGCACCCGCCTGGTATAAAAAGGTATAATCCGGTGGACTCACAATACCGATTTGCCGAACTTGAGTTTCTACGACAGTGATGAAAAGTAGCTATAGTAGAGAGGATTTGGTATAGTGGAAAGCATCACTATCGTTTCTAAGAAAAACGTTTTATTGATAGTGTTGAATAATGTGTGTGAATGTGTGAATTACATTCATATTCGTGTGATTACATTCACACTCATAAGATTGTGTTTACACATGCACGTTTACACTGGATGTATACCTATTTATAGGTGTGAAGTTCCTTTAGTTATATATTAAGTTAGTAAGTTTGTACTTTGTATCAGAGCTAAAATACACGAGAAACCAAAATCTCAAACCCACATTTCTCCCAAAGTCCCAAACCGCTGCGGCCGCCGTCAGAGAAGAACTGGTGGAGCAAGCTCATCCCGAAACACATCTGACCAATACCAGAAAAGGCCGCCGCTGGCCAGTTTGCGGTGAAAACCGTTGCGAGTAACTAGGGTTTTGGTCACGATTTTCCCTAGATCTACGGCATGTCCGCCACCGCCTACTCCGGAGACAACCACTGCTGGAATCGCACTGCCGCAAGATTTTCGGGGCTGTAACGCACGCCCGATCCACCATCACGCGCCACCATCGGAGGTAAAAAATCAGCAATTTCGTGAGCTTTTCGTACCCGTCATATCAGTTTTTGTAAATGTTGTGCCGTTTGATCCGTATTTGTGTTTCAGTGGATAAGTTGAAGTATTTGTATTTGGTTTGAAATGGAATGCCTAAACTTGGGGTATCCCAATTAGGCATGTCGTAGTGGTGTTAATTGATTGATTGTTGTCGAAAAGTTGTAGTGATTGCGTTGATTGTTGTGGTGGTGGGTGGTGGATTCTGTTAACTGTTGTGGAGTGCTTGTTGTGAGATGGAAGGAAAGGATGATAATGTGCTGGAAAAATGGTTGGAAGCATTGATGAAACTCGATCCTGCTACATTGCAGCTCATCCAAGGGATAATGTAGGCGATGAGTCTTTCACCTATGCCTATTGTTCCATCTACCAATTAGGTCAAGGTTGACCACCGATTGTTGACTTGAAACTGAATGGGCGGTCTTCTTATGTTAGTTGGTGTTGTCGGATTGAGACTACTTTGGTAGGTAGAAAACTAGGAGGCCATCTGACAGGGGATGAGAAATGTAAGGTGACTGCTCAGACTGATGACTGGAAAGCAATTAATTCTCAGCTGAAAATATTGTTATTGAACTCATTGACTCATACCATTGCCTCCTCGGTTGATGGTTTGGAGTTTGTGAGTGATATGTGGGCTCGACTAAAAAAGAATTACTTCGGAAAAGAGAATCAGATGCGTGTGTTTCATATAGAAAAGGAAATTAATGATCTGGTTTAGGAAGATAAAAAAGTAGAAGATTATGTTGTTTGTCTCATTAAGCTGTGGGAGAAAATAGATTACTTCATACCTGCGTCGTGTTATAGTGATCCAACCTGCATGAGGGCAAAGAATGATGAAACAAAGCAAACTATGAAGTTCCTGATGGGCTTGAATCCGATGTTTGGCCAGAGAAGATTCATCCTTCTCTCGCAATCTACCATACCACCTCTAGATGATGCTATTGCTGCGATGATACAGGAGGAGAGTCAGATGGAGTTACATTCTGAGTTCAATGTTATTTCGAGTGCCAAAGCTTTGACTATTTCGACGTTAGATACACACACACCTACTTCGAAGGTGGAGAGTTGTAATTGCTACAATTGCGGCAAAATAGGACATCTTATGGATCCATGTCCACGTCCGAAGAGAGATAGGGATCCTGAATGGAGAGGAGGTCATGGACAAGGAGGCAACCGTGGTTGGGTGGCAGGAGAGGTGGAGTTCGAGGACGTGAAAGAGGAGGTTATCGTACACACATAACTGTGGATGCTGAGAAGGATGAGTTTGAAAGAGTAGGAGATTGTCCACTCACTGCCCCAGATACGTTTGGTAATGTGGCACTTCACATGAGAGGTATGTATGACATTATTGCACTTACATTATTTGATCCAGCCAATGGCTCCCAAGGTTGGATTTGCGGCTCTGGGGCAAACATACACGTGGCAGGTACTATTAGGGAGTTCAGTTCCTATACTCCCCTGGAAGTACCTTCCAGTGTTAAGAGCGCAGATGGCACCGCTCGACCAGTGATAGGTAAGGGTACAGTACAATGCACAGACACACTAACATTGTCCAAAGTTTTGCATGTCTCCTCATTCCATGTAAACCTTCTCTCTATTAGTGCATCTATTCTTGAATTAAACTGTAAAGTTATTTTTTATATCCCACGGGTGATGTTCCAGGAGAATGGGTCAGGGAAGGTATTTTGGACTGGGACATGGCTGGAAGGACTGTAGTACATGGATCAGAAGGGCCATGAATGAGCTCTTTCACTGGTAGCAGAATAGTTTGAGCAGGAAAAGAAGGTGGCGGCCTAGTTGATACTTTTCATAGGCAATTAGGTCATCCCTATTTTTCCCTTATGAGTCGGTTGTATCCCAGTTTATTTGCACAGATTAAGAATGACACACTAGTTTGTGATGCTTGCGAGTTGAACAATCATACCAAGGGCTCATATGTTAGGTTTGGTCGTAGGAGTTCTCATATTTTTGATATGGTACATTCTGATGTTTGGGGGACCTTGGCCAACTTCGACTTTCAATGGATTTCGCTATTTTGAGACATTTATTGATTGTCATTCTCGTGTGACATGGTTATATTTCATGAAAACTAAGAGTGAAGTCTTACCTTGTTTTAAAGATTTTCACAGGGAAGTTCAGACACAATTTGGAGCAATAGTGAGGGTTCGAAGATCCGATAATGGTACTGAGTATAGAAACATGCTATTTGCAAAATACTTGTCAACACATAAAATTCTACACCAGACCACTTGTCCCTATACACTAGAGCATAATGGAGTGCAGAAAGAAAGAATCATCATCTCCTAGAGATTGCGAGAAGTCTGATATTTGAGATGAATGTTCCAAAATACTTGTGGGGTCGAGCGATTCTGATTTTTTTGATAAATCGACTTCCATCACGGATTCTGAAATGGTATTTACCGCATGAGGTATTGACAGGTATCCAAAGAGATTGGATAGAGCTAAGGCTGTTTGGTTGTGTGTGTTTTGTGCAGAATAACCAGCCTGGTGTTGAAAAATTAGATTCAAGAGCCATCACGTGTTTTTTTTAAGATACTCAGTTAACCTAAAAGGTTATGTATGTTGGAGCCTAGTTGAGAAACAATCATTTGTAAGTAAAGATGTTACATTTCGTGAGCAGGAGTCATACTTTCTATGAAAGACATCCTTTTCTTTTGAGGACTCGCCGACTGGTGTACGACGAGAGGGGGAGAATATCATGACCAGTGAAGGTGTAAGACGAGAGGGGGAGGGGAGTGGTGTTGGAGAGGAGTCATGGACAGTAACTGTGGGGGAGATCGTGTGTCCCTCTCCCACACGGGACACAAGTGCAGAGTTGGGGAGTGATGGAGAAATGAGTAGCAAAGAGACTCCAGAGTTACGTCACAGGTACATGAGGATGCGTAAATTTGCCCCATCTTCTAGTAACTTGCCGACCTCGACTTCAGAGACACCTGTGCGACTGTCCATCACAAATCATCCATCTACCCCAGGTGACATTATTTCTTTCCTTCATCTCCCTTTCCCTCATCCCAGCCATTAAGGTGGACCACCTGTGTCAATATGGAGGTTCCACCGAATTGGTATGGTTCTCCTCATGATAATGTCGAGCATATTTCTTACTCTCACATATCACCTAGCCATGGGGGATTTATTGCATCTTTGGATAGTGTTTTTTGTGCCTAAGTGTTGGCAGACTGCGATGGAGGACCAAAGGTGGAGAGTTTCCATTATAGAGGAGTTGGAGGCTTTGACAAAGAATGAAAGGTATTCACTGTGAAGCAAAATCCAGAAGGAAAGGTGGAGAGGTACAAGGCGCGACGGGTGACCAAGGGGTACAGTCGAGTTAAAGGCCATTTACACCCCTGTACTATACCTATCGAATAACTTACCTCCCTGTACTTTCAAAAGGTTCACTTTACCCCCCTTTACTTTCGAAAAAAAGTCCACTGCCCCCGAGTGTGATTCACTCTCCATTCCGCGACTGTGGGTCTGTTTATTAGGGGGTTTATTACCCTTTTTTAAAAGTACAGGGGGGTAAAGTAGCTCTTTTGAAAGTACAAGGGTAAAATAGCTCTTTTGAAAGTACATGGGAGTAAGTTATTCGATAAGTATAGTACATGGGGAAAATCGCCTTTTGTTCTTATAGTTTGTTTATTTATGGAATGGACTATTGTTATATGTTATGATATAATCCGAATTTAACTGAATTGCCAAAAAATTATCGAACTAATTAAAATGGAATTAATTGTCATAATTTAATTTATCGCCATAATTCAAATTCATTGTCTATCTAATTATATTTTATCTAATATATCTAATTATAATTTACGTAAACTACACATTCACCAAAAGTATTTAACAAATTACCAAATAATTATTTTAATTGAATTTATTATTTATTTAATTTATTTAATTATAGTTTACGTAATTTATCTAATTACAATGAAACAGACTGATGCAATATGATTTTTAGGTTAATCGATTCTAATTTTATTTATTTATTTATTTATTTGATAAGCCAAATTTCATTAAAATAAAATAATATTTACATAAATAAGCATCCAACCAATAAGAGAACAAACCACTCTTTAGACTACAACCACCTACACATGATAAAATAAATACAACAGTGATCTCTGTACTCCTTTGTTAAGCATGTCGCTCGTACCTATTATTTTATTGCTTGCCAAGGTTCATAGCTGTCAACTTATCAGCCCATGAACGGTACACAGCTCACCTATGACTTTAGAATACGAGCAACATGTGTCTTTACTGTCAACATATCAAACCATCGATCATATCTATTATTTTTTTGCTTGCCAAGGGTCATAGCTGCCAATATCATCCTATGAACGGTACACAGCTCACCTATGACTTTTAAAAAATGACTATGAGCTGGTACACAGCTCTGCCTGCGTGCCTGAAAGCTTTCAGAGATTGAGAGTGCTGTAATTTATCTCGTGTAATGATTGTATTGCTTGGTTGTGATGTCTCTGTGTTCCAGGATTGAGTTTGCAATCTCCAATGTTGCAGTGCTCTTCTTTGTTGAAATCATGTGTTGGTTACTGAGTTTTTTTTCCTCATGTTCTGTCATCTTAAGTGAAGAAAAACCTGCTCAATGTACATATGGAAAGCATGTCTGCCTGTGTTGTTCTCCAGGTTTGAGTCTTCTGTTCCTACCTTTTCAAAAAACTATTGATCCAATCTTCTTTTCCTTCTTTTCTGGTGCTTCCTAGTGACATGCGATGTTCACAGTTCAACAAAGCTATGCATAATGAGCAGGGCAGCAAGGCTGTTGTTAGATGGCATAGTGCAGAATGACCAGGTGAGTGCATCCACGGTGAAACCTTGACAGTGGCCAGAGTGCAACATGAAAACTAGTGCCATTTGTGTACTACAAGGACTAGTGAGAATTTGTGAGGGTGAATAGAGCAGCAAGTCTCAATTATCAAAAAGCAAGTGCAGAATGACCAAGTGTATGCAGCCATGGTATAACCTTTACAGTGGCTAGAGTGCGGATTGACCTTTATTTCAACCAGAACATGTGAGTATAGAGTAGCCCGACTGAGTGAATTCATGGTGAAGCATAATGAGTGATACAGACTTGGTACATTTCAGCCAAAACAGATAACAAGTTCTGAGTTACAGAGTAACCCTGTGTGTGAACGTCAGAATAGCAAGTGTGAGAATACAAAGATGGAGCATTTGCTATGGCATAGTCCAACAAACCATGACTCTAGTAAGTAAATGAGGCGTTCGGAAGAGTGAAGTGTGTTTGTCATGCCAAGTGCGTGCTTCACGGTGAACAATGACAGAGGGCAGCCAACAGAGAATGCCAACTACTAGACATAGAAAAACTCAGTTGTGCCATAGCACTTGAACAGGCCACAACAGTCTGATTTAAAAATGTGATGGCAAATCACTTCACCTAACCTGTACCTTATTACGAAACAGAGACAGTAAGAGTGCACATAATTATAGGATGAATCTGAAGACCATGCTTAATGTATGAAACAGAAATCAATCAGAAAATTGCAAGCATGCCTGTGGGTGCATTAGCCAATCATTGAAGCTATAGGGGAATAGATTTGGTGGCCTTTTTGCCTTCAACCAGAGCCAGGCATTCATCTGTACAGAATGTAAGAGAAAATAGTTGTTAGGGACTATAGAAGAGAAATTTGCTCTGTTCCTTGCCTTCCAGATAGCCCACAAGATCGACATCCAAATGGTATTCCATGCAGGTATGTTTACCCCTGGAGGTGCACTTGTAGAATGTTCCTGAAATTTAAAAATTAAAGATCCCCCAGATGAAGCTGGCAGGAAGAGGTAGAGATAAAGACAACCAAGATGAGATATTCTGCCACAAGTGGGAATTATCAGGGCAACCAATAAAGAGATGCTCGTCAGTCTCTTCCCGGACGTGAAAAATCGGGCAGATAATCTCTTGATTTGGTGGAATCACACCTCTCCTCCGTAGGTTATCCTTAGTAGGAATTGCTCTTTGGACAAGTTTCCAGACAAAAATACAAACCTTTTTTGGAGCAAAACTATCCCAAATAAGTTTTGTTACCGCTAGGTGAGAGGTTGGAAAAACATGTTGAGAAGCTGCTGTTATGATTATGTATGCTTCATTAGTAGAGTAAGATCCTTGATTGTTAGTCTGGAAGATGTATCTGTCCTTGCAGTGACCCTGTTGTGAACTGGACTATATGGATCTCTGTAGGTCCATAAATTCAGATAATTCATAGTCCCTAAGTTCCCTTCTCCACCTCCATATCCAAGTCCACGAACCATTACCCCACGACCCTGCTTTTGCCACTAAGATGTCTTTGTCCAGCTCATTACTGAAAAGTCTAGGATAAGTTACTGCCAAAGGTTGAATTTGGTTATTTAACCATTTGTCCGTCCAAAATCTAATACGCTCCCCATCACCTAGTTGGAGCAACACATTTTCTTTAAACCAGGGACAGATTAGAGTATCCTGTATGCCAGATAACCATTCGGAAACCTATGCTCTTCCCCTAGGTCTCCTTACACGATTAGAATGTACAGGAGGGTGAAACACTCTGTAACCAGCAATGAAAATAGGTGTTCCTACATACTTAGATCTCATAATATCATTTAGTGGACAAGGATCATCATTGAGAATGAGCAGTCCCCATTTTCCTAACAATGCTGCGTTGAAAGATGAAAGACAACGAGCTCCTAACCCCCCATGAAGTACACTGGTGGTTATTTTTTCCCATGAGGATAGACAAATACTTTTTCTGTCAGAAGAACCACCCCAAAAGAATTTCCTTTGTGTGCAGTTAAATTTTTGATGATACATTTAGGAGCCTTATAGCAGGAAAAATAATGTGCAGGGAGGGCAGCTAGAATTGCATTGAAGAGTGTCAGTTTTCCACCAACAGAGAGTAGCTTATGCTCCCATGTTGACATAGACTTACTGAATTTGTCTAGGATAGGCTGCCAGGTAATAGATTTCTTCATCCGAGCTACAACTGGAAGCCCCAAGTACTTAAATGGAATTGTATCAGTTTGACAATATAAGAAAGTTGCCATATCTTCTAAGGTAGAGGGATTAACATTCACTCCAATAAGTTTGCTTTTACCAAAGTTGATTTTCAATCCGGATACCAATTCAAAGTTCAAGAGGATAGCTCTGAAAGCTACAACCGAATTCCAATCTGCTTGTCCAAATAGGATAGTATCATCTGCAAATTGTAGATGGGACACATGAAACTCACCTCTGCCAATACTCAGACAAGTTAGGATGTTCAGATTTGTAGCTCTACTAATCATAGCAGATAAACCCTCGGCTGCAAGTAGGAAGAGAAAAGGGGAGAGTGGGTCTCCTTGCCTGATACTACACGTGGGGAAGAACTCTTTTGTGGGACTACCATTCACAAGAACTGAAGTAGATGAAGACTCCAGCAGCCCTCTGACCCACCACTGCCAGCATGGTGGAAAGTTCATGAGAGATAAGATTTGCAACAAGAAATCCCAATTGATCGTGTCAAAAGCCTTCTCAAAATCGACTTTAAAGATAAGGGCTTTCTTTCTTAACTTCTTTACTTCATCAATTATTTCACCAGCTACAATGACAGTGTCAACAAGCTTTCTCCCTGGAATGAAAGCAGTCTGGGTGTTACTGATCAACCTTGTCATCACCTTCCTTAATATGTTGGCAAGGACTTTAGAGATTATTTTAGGCATACACCCAACCAAAGAAATTGGTCTATAGTCTTTAACATGGATAGGATTGTAAGATTGTGCCAACAGGGCGATGTGTGATGCATTACTACCCTTTGAAAGTCTGCTATTTCTGTAGAATTCCATCATCAGTTGTAGGATGTCAGGTTTCAGTATGTTCAGAAATTGTTTGATGAAGTTGAAGTTTAAACATCCGGGCCCAGGCTCTTTTGACTGCCACATTCTGCTATAGCTGCCATTATTTCAGGTTCAGAGAAGGACAACTGCAGAAAGTCTTTATGATGCTGATCAAGAGGTCTTAGACTGAGGCCGAAACGTGGTCTTAAATTAAATTTTTCAGTAAACCTTTCTTTGAAATGTTTGAAGAAGCAGTCTTTAATAGGAGTAGGGTCTTCCAGCCAGGTAGATCCATCCCATATGCCATTAATTCTGTTCTGTGATCTGTGTGCATTCAAACTGTTATGGAAAAAGGCTGTGTTTTCGTCTCCCTGTTTGATCCATTGCATCCTAGATTTCTGAAACAGTAAGCTGTTGAGCTTCCTTGATGTAATGTCTAGCCTTGGTTGAAGATCAGCAAGCTGCAATTGATCTATAGTGGTGGAATTATCAGATTCTGCAGATATTTCGAATGCCTTAATGCTATGGAGAAGTGCTTGCCTTTCCTCTGCCAAGTTCCTAGGGTTGGATTGATTCCACCTTTTAATTTCTTCTCGTAGCAGCTTTAATTTCACCATAATCTTGTAGCTCAGCAACCTTTCAACTTGAGTGATGGACCAAGTTTGTTGAACCAAATCTCTGTATCCTTTGTCCAGTAACCAAGAGTCAAGAACTTTGAAGGGAATGGGTCCCCAATTCAGCTGGTTTGAGGTCAGACTAACTAGACAATGGTTAGAACCGGATTTGTCTAGGGCTGATTGCATCCATGAGTTGCCATTATCCAGCCACTTGTAACTTACCAGAAATCTATCCAAACGGCTCATTGCTTGAAGAGATTTCAGGGACCAAGTATACTTCCTGCGCTCTAATCTTAGATCCTTTAGATCTAGATTTGCGATAAACAAATTAAACAGAGCAACCTCTTGGACATAATTTTGAGCGGCTGCTCCTTTCCTCTCATCAAGAGCTAGGAAAGCATTGAAGTCACCTAAAACACAACATTTGTCATCTTTTAGGGGCATTAATTGGTCTGTTAATAGCTGCCATTGTGTTTGTTTAGCTGCCAAATCTCCAGGACCATACACATTAACCATATGTGATAGAATGGTGTCCCCAGACCAGAAACCAGAGATGCCTAAGAACCCCTCTCCATTAAACATTGTAGATCTCTGAAATTTGTTTTTATTCCAGATGCACAAGAGACCTCCTGATGAGCCTTCAGCACCGGTGTAGCACCAATCAAAATCTGTATCAAACCATAAATATGTGCAGGTTTTTTTGTCAACAATATACAGTTTTGTTTCCTGCAGACCAATGAAATCAACCTTCTCTTTCCATATCAAATGTTTGACTTGTCTTTTTCTCACTGTGCTCCCCAACCCCCGAACATTGAATGTAATAATCTTCATAAAAACCATGGAGTGGCTGTCTCCGGAGGAGTGTTAGCTGAGACTTCAACTTGACTGTTGGAATTCACATGGTAGGTCTTAGTCATTTCCATCAGCCTTTTGTGAAATTCAGCTTGGTGAGATCCATACTGAATGCCTAGCTGAGATCCAATAGACATGATGGTGTCCACCTCGCTATGAGACTTGAATAGAGATCTTGCTGGATTGTCAGGTGGGTGTAGCGAAGTAGAACTAATAGAGGATTGAGTACCTAACTGTCCTAGCCAATCATCCAGTATTGCTAGGTTTTTATCCCTTGAGGGGTAATCCTCTCTCCTCGTTTGGCTTCTGGATTTTGGACCCTTACTGATCTTTGGTTTAGCCAAAAGCACAATTTTTGAGTCGCATGGCATGATGACGCCGGCTGAATTGTGATATAGTGAAGGGAAGTCCTCCAATGTCATGGGGATGTATATCAAAATACCCTCAGAAGAAGGTAGCAGTTCCTGAACGACAGATGGTATGACAACTATGGCAGATGAAGCAGGGTAGCATAACATATTCTTCACAGGTGAAGGTAACTCTTCAGAAAATGTCCTGACTGGAGTAGCCACATTCACGTCTATATTGCCCTCCTTAGAAACAACTGATAAATCCGGGATAACTGTTACAACAGGAACAAATGAAGCAGGGGATATAACTGGTAATTTCTAATTGGAGTCTTCGGACTGAAGTAGCCTGATTGGAGTTGGGATACAACTGTTCCACTGTTGCAATTCCTTCATGGGTGAAGCAGGAAGTATTCTTACTGGAGTAGCCAACTTCTCACCTATGATGCCATCCTTTGATCCAACTGGTAATTTATGTTCATCTGTGGCAGCTGGTGAATCTACTGAAGGTGATATGACTGTGATAGCCAATCTCTCATCTTTATTGCCATCCTTGGATCCATCTGATCTTGCTTGGACAGCATGAAGAATCCGATCTTCAGCCCGCCACATCAATGAATCAGATATATCTACCTTCTTCTCAGTCTTATTCAACAGCATGGATGGTCCATGATATACTTCATCGAGGGTATTCTGAGCAGTTAGGTAGGGAGGCCACCAGCCTAACTTAACAGGCTGCTGCTGATCCCCACCCGCATCCACTGATGAAGGAGCTGGGTCAGAGTGTTCCTCTTGTCTAGATACATAAGCTTCCTTATCAAGATCCAGGCATTCAACAGAGATATCAACCAAAATATGAGTAGATAGCAAAGATTCCATGTCCAAAGAGGGTGCCATTTCATCATACTAGAGGGGTTCAGGTTTTACATATTCAATTACCTGCAGTGAAAAAGTCCTGCCATCCACCTTGACCTGCATCTTTTGAATTACCTGTGCACCTAGAGCAACTTGAACAGTTAGATTAACAGCTTCCAAGTCCAGTTTGGCAAGAGTTAACTCATCAATACGTGTCAGAGCACCAATCTTGTTGCCAATGGCTATTAAATTTGACTGGGACCAGGCGTGTAGAGGCAGCCCAAAAACTCGGATGTTGCACAATCTGCTAGAGGCAGGGTCTTGTGGAGTCCATGGAGAAATGCTGTCAACCCAATTATCAAGCCAATATTTATCGTTGCCTATAAGATTGCCAAGGTCTAGTGGCTCATCTTCCCAAAGAAGGACTCTACCCGGCCCTAATGGACTAGCAATGACATTGAGGTAGCCAGCACCTTTCAGTGCCTTTTGAAGGTCTCGATAGCTCTTATGCTGATGAAGGGAAGCCACATAGCTATGGCTTAGCCATGAGTTGGAGTCCATAGTGGTTGAGAAACACAGACTCTCAGAGTCTGAGGTAATTGCCTCGACTGCCTTGACTGACGAGGAACCAGCAGATAAGTTTGGAGCAGGCGCCAAGGCAATCCACTTTGGAGCTGCAGAGATTGTATGCTTGACACCGTTAGTATGCCTGAGAAATCTTGCAAGGTTTGCTTGAAGACGGTAAGATCCCAGCCATGTATTATTTAGCTTAAATAACATGAGATCCATATCCTTGACACCTTCAAAATCCACAAATCCAAACTGCACACCCCTATTACTGAGCTTACGAGCAATCGATATGTCCTTGATTGAACCTTGATGTTTCAATGCACTCTGCAGCCGGTCTACGTCACACCCTTTTGTGAAATTGGTAAGGAAAAAGCTGCGGACTGTAGATCGTTGCCCTGACACTGATTTATTTGAAAAGGGGACTCTTGGTCCCAACCTCTCAAACACTGGCCGAGGATTCTGGAAAGGTAGTGGTGGATAATTGAGATGAGAGTCAACCAACGGAGCCTTTCCGGCTTTTATGGCAGTCCTCTTCATCAACTTCAGCTGATGCGGAGGTATGGACCAGGCAGACATCTGTGAGTATCAGTGTGCGACAGAAAACAGTTGTGGCAATCAAAGATGTGGACACAGATTTGATGTGGAAGGGGAGAGTGTTGATGCTCCCCAGGCAGCAGAGGCCCTGGGAGGGGAGGATTGGTAACGGTGGAGATCAATGAAAAGAGAAGCTGGTGACACAGATGACGGTGGCGAGGACGAGGAGAAAGCTACAGTGAGGGGAAGGCGCCCATATGTTAAATAATTATAATATGCATGAATTAAGAATTAAATTTAATTTGCTAAGTGCTTTTAAATATTAATTTCTAGTATGCATAATTAGGATTTAATTTATTATGCTT
>JAOWBN010155060.1:0-18551 GCA_028565015.1 Pinguicula moranensis
ATCAAACAAATTGATCATAGATTCATATTTTCTATAGATTTGGATTAAATTTGTTTATACATTCATGGCTTATTTTGTATCCATAGTGATTTTTTTCCTTTTATTTCTCCTTTTGATTCTACTTTTCCTTTTAATTTTGTAGTTTTTGAGTGTTTGGTAAAACTTTAAAAAAAATTAAAAAAATTATTGAAATAGTGTTTGCAATCAAAATTTAAAAGTTGATTAAATATTGTTTGTAGTTAAATTTGGTAAGATAACTTTAATTTATTTATAAAATTATAATTAAATGTAAAAATAGGAAAAAAAAATAGCATCTATCTACTTATGAAAAAAAAAGTTAACTGAAAAAAAAATAGAGGAGGATAAGGAGAAAATGAGTTTTAAAATATTGTTTTTGAAAAATCTGAAAAAAAAAAGAATGTGAAAAATAATTTTAAAATAAAATGGTACAAAATAAGCTCTATGTGTAATTCGACTAGTCAACGAGCATCACTTATTTGTTACAGATATCGAATTTTCTGGGTCAATCACTTATTCACTTGTAGAAGATCCTTCACCAACTACTCTTTCTTTTAATTTCTGTTGCAAATCACACACCAAGAAAGTGGGATGGATGGACAAAAATGTAAACAGTAGACAGTTTATCCATAGCATTACGGCTTGGGGTTTATTTAATGCAAGGCACGCCTACAAACCTACAAATACACGATTTGTTGAGATTCCCAAAATCCAGCGTAACACCTCAGATGAATGAGAGTCACTAACCAAGTATAATAAATACTAATAGTGAAAAGTTCCCACTCCCCCCAATCAATGCTCTGCAGCCTTGCAAAAATCTACTCACAACTCTAACTCTAGACAGGATACTCAAAAGTCAACATGATCAACTAAGCAATTGTCTATTTAAACTACTCGATGCCTCACAAGGGTTCTTCAACACAAAATTCTCAAAGTATTTTTTTCCCTTGCTGAAGAGGAACTGCAAGTTCGAGCTAAAAGAAAACCTCAACCATCATAAATCTAACAATTTTTGGATCCAAAACATGTCCATGAGCATAGCCGGAGACTTCTTTTTCGAGGGATCCTTCGGAGGATGCCTCTCTGCCGGCGACATGGGGATCGAACGACGGCCATACCACAAGAATTGCAACTGGGCATTGCACAAGTCCACCGGCAGTTGCAGCCACTCGTCTCGATGCGCCGCCGTGGCGTTTCCGGTCAGGAAATCACGGAACAACCGCAGTCTTTCGATGATTAGCCAATCAGACATCTCAACCTCCGCCGTGACACAGTCTAAGTTGGCCTTGTGAAAACAGTACGAGGAAGAGGATCAACAAAGATCCTTCCAATAACATAGAAAAAGAATTATTTTCTCCTTCATTTTTTTTTTCGAGAAATGTTTTTGACAAAGTACCGTAATTATAAATTTTTTCAAGCAACAAGAATTGCCTTCGTTGCTTGTAGAACGAAAGATTGTATTTATGATAGCCAAGGCCGACACAGAATTTTATTTATTTATTTTTGGGGGAGTTATAAAAAAATTTAAGATACAGAAATAATTTTTTTATGAGAGCAATATATATTTTTTTGGGGTGTAAAAATAATTTATTTGCTCAACAATTATAAAAAATAATAATTTTATCAACTCAAATAATGAAAAAAAATAAAAGCTATTTAATTTATTTATACTAACTAATTTATTTATATTATCTAATTTATTTATATAAATAATTTTTAAAATAAATTTATATTAATAAAGCAGGTTTATTAAATAGAGCTGAAAAAAACATAAAAAGATTTATAGAATCGAATTGAGAAAACAATAATTGAAATAAAAATATATAATTTTAAAGAAAACAGTAAAACTTAATAAAAATGACCAACATTGTCACTGAAAAATACCCAAAAGAGCTTGAAATAAAAATTTAAATAAAAAAAAAGCTAAATAAAATAACTGAAATAAAATAGAATTTAAAAAAAATTGTGGGGATGGGGGCGGGGGTGGACACAGGCCCTGGCCCTCCCTTGCGTCCGCCCTTGGACACAAGGACTTCAAGTTTAGAAATAATGAGCATTTGCCATCACAGACAGAGAAACTAACTGTGAGATTTAAATATAAATGGTAGATGAACTGAAGAAATAACTAAGGTAAAAGCACAATAAAAGTTTTAATTCAAACATCATTTTCCAACAAGTTTCTATTAACGAATTCAACTCTCTACCCCAACACCAAATCACTTCAATGATAATGGATTCCTTATCATATCATTAACAGAAAAGGAAATAAAGAAGACAGTTTGGTCCCGTGCTTCAAATAAAAGCCTGGGACCCAATCAATTTAATTTGATTAAGCGCCACTGAAAAATGGTGAAGAAATATGCCATAGCCTTTATCCAATAATTCCAAGAAAATTGCCAGCTTATAAAATGTATCAACTTCATGCACATAGTGCTAACGCCAAAGATAATAGTCCGGAGAGAATCGAGAACTATAGACCAATATCATTGATTTGGTAGTCCTTTAAGATCATAGCAAAAAGATTGGTCAATCATTTGAGCTTAGTAATGACTAAAATAATTTTCCACTATCATGTGACATTTATAAAAGGCAGATATATCACGGATGGGGTCGTAATAGTGAATAAAGTCATCGAGGATGTATAACATACTAAAAGAAGAGAACTACTACTAAAGGTGGATTTTGAAAAATTCTTTGATTCGGATGATTGGGGCTTCCTCTTAATGACATTCGAGAAAGTTGGATTATGTGAGAATTGATGAAACTGGATCACAAAGTGCATAACTGCAACTACTTGCACAATACTTGTCATGACAACCCTTCTAGTGGATTTTGCATTAGAAATGGGTTTTCAACATTGTCATTTCTCTTCCTCATTGCTGCAAAAGAATTGAGTCTCATGATTGACCGGGCGATGACACTGGGCAGATGGATTCCCCTGCACATAGGTAAACACAAATTGCCAATGACGCACTTCAATATGTCGATAATATCCTCCTCTTCAGCCACGAAACCATTGAAAATGTACAAGCTATAAAGGGCATTATGAGGCTTTTCAAGATGTCATTCGACCTCAAAGTAAATTTCTCTAATACAGCTTATGGGTTCTTATTTGCAAGGCAATGCAGTGCAGACAACAAGTTGAAGTGACTAACCAAAGTGTATGCAGGACTTTGTTGATCATAATGCTTTAGGAGAGGATTGCAACATTTGATAAGTTGTACACCCGGGCGAGGCATACACATAGCATAACTGTTAGCCTCAGGCTGTGCATTCTGCCAAGAAAAAAAAACTCTCTGTCATATATTCTTTGAATGTAGCAACATATACAAAATCGGTACAACTTATACAAGTGACCCAGATATCATGTGGGGAGTAACAATCCTCTGCAGCAATATCTTCTACATCGGGGGATGATCAAATGGAAGAAATGATGTGAAATATTAGGCACAATTTAAAGTGAAATATGAAACACCAATTTTGTATTCAATGTTATATCATCGAACAACAACTTAATCCTGAAGAATACAAAAGTCTTTACATTAATTTACGCAACTACGTACAACACATTAGATGTTGGGTTGGTAATAGACAATTGGCTCCAGAATATAGAGAGGCATCTGGTTTGGAAAAATGGGTCTAAATCGTTTTTGTCCAAACCGGACTGTTTTTGTACCCGTCCGTTTAAAAGGCAATTTGATATGGTTGATGGTTACAAAACGGACGGTCTGAGCTAAATTGTTTAGTAAAATGGAAGTGCGCAATTTCTCAAAATACAGTCCGGACAGGGCTCGTTTAAACAGTTTTTTCTTTCTTTATTTTTTTTATGTTTTTTTATAATATGATTTTTCTTTACTTTTTTCTTTCATATATTTCATTGTTATGATAAATTTTTAAACCCCATAATGATTAGAATAATGCTATAATAATATTTTAAAATTTAAAATTAAATTGAAATTTTATTTAAAAATATTTTTGATACAACAATATTAAAAAAATTTAAAAATATATTAAAAATTATTAAAATCATATTTAATCATATTTCGCATATATTATTTTGAGTTTCATACATTGCGAATTAGGGGTTAAGATTTAGAATTATAAGAATATAAATTTATAATTTAATACAATATTTATAAGTATAAATTTACAAAAATAAAATTATAACTTATAATATAAATTTATAATTTATAGTTAATCTTTATACCCTAAATTTTTAAGCTATATATGTATATAGGTTTATAGTCTAGTTTACTGTTCACAAATTAAGTTTATAAGTTTGTAATGTATAATTTATTTCCATACCCTAAGTTTATATATATTTATAAGTTTATAGTGAGTTTATTATTCATACTTTGAGTTTAACTATTTATATAAAATTATGGTTTCATACCCTAAATTTATAATTTTAAAACTTTGTAACTTAAGAATACAATTTATAAATTTTGTAACTATAAACTTATAAGTTATAAACCTATAGACTTATAAATTTATAAACTTATGAACTTTGGTTATAAATTATAAATTAGGGTATAAACTTCTAAACTTATAAGTTTATATATATTTACCCAAAGTTTATAAATATATACCCTAGGTTTATTGATATATACCCTGAGTTTATAAGTTTATAAATTTATATGTATAAACACGACCCACTCCAAATATTGTGAACTTATAAACAGTTTAAACGGATACCCTCAATCCTAAACAAGGTTAAACGGATACCCTAAAAATTAAATGGGTTAAATGGATACCATAAATCCTAAATTGGTTTAACGGATATCCTAAATCCTAAACAGTTTAAAACGGGTTCAAACGGTTTAATTTATTTTTTCTTAAAAAGCGTGTGGATACGGGCGGAAATGAATGGTTTTGGCCCATTTTAAAAATTGGCCGGGGTGGGTTGGTTTCAAGTTACGAAGACCATTTTTGAAAATGGGAGGTACGGTTTGTCAAACTCTCTGTGGAAGGCCTAAAGATATGCAAAGAAGCCGGATGGAGGAACATAATATTGGAAACCGACTCCAAGATTCTTGAAGGATAGATAGCCAAGGATGCCTGCAATCTGTGATATCTCTGGGACTTCTGGGAGGAGCTAAAAAAGGCGATGGTGGGTCTGAGGGTCCATGTCCATCACCAGTTTAGGGAAGGAAATGGAGCGGCTGATCTCCTAGCAAAAAGAGGGGCAGCTGGACTAACGCAGAGATTCAGTAGAATCAATACATTTCCAAGTGAAATCCGAGGCATTATAAGAACAAAATGGGGTTTGCCAAATATCAGATTATGCTAGTTAACTGTTGTATAAATGTGTGGATTTATGTAATGGTCTTTGACCATAACACATTTTCTTATTAATGCATTATGGTTTATTTAAAAAAAAAACTCTACTCCAGAACCCGCATATGTGTTATGTTTAGATAAAGCTTAAATTTAATTTTTCGATAGATATGATTCTTTCGGCGGCGAAAGCCGCACACTCAATAAAATAATTACATTTTACTTCATTACTTAATTAATTAAAGTGTTCATTGCTCCTTGCATTTTATCCTTGATAAAGTCACGCAAAGCCAGCAATTCTCTTGCTATCAAAATAGACTTAACTACATGTGATATTCTATTTAATAATTAATCTAATACAAAACATTAGCAGATTCAATGACAAAGCTGACCTTTCGGATTAAAACAACATGCGCAGCAGCTTGCTTCATTTTCTTTGACCTTATGAGAAGTAACTTTTGTTTTTTGATCGGAACGAGAAGTAACTAGTAAGGAATATATAATTCTTCGTATGGTTGGTGTAAGATGTAACGGTAAATTCAAAACGATTCTGTCAATTTCACACACTTCTAACAATGGCGGTACTATATCCCGTTTGCTCATCCCAGTACTTGGACCACAGCATCACACCGCCGTACTTCCGCGACCTCCGAATCACCGGGAGAATCTCTGACGTAAGAACATTCGCAGGAATGAATCCACTTCCGGCTGCCTGAGGAGCCGCCGGAAGTCCGAGAAATATCCTCCCCGCTTTAATCGAGCTCGTCCACCGCCTCCACGAGTTTAGCAAATTATCCGCGCTCCCCGCAGAGTACTGACACGGCGGATTGTTGTAAAATTGGATCCAAACGTAATCGAAGAGGCTCGTATTCAGCGCCGCCCCTAACAGCCGGTCGGGAAACGGACACTGTGGCGCGCCGGAGATGTATACTTTCCTCGGATTTCTCCTATTTCTGTTGTATCGCTTCAAATATCGCACCAGATCGTCGTAGTAGAGCGACGATCCGAGCTCGATATCCAGATCTACGCCGTCGAGCGCGGCGCCTCCGAGCGGCGTGGTGGCGGATCCGGTGCTTCCGCCGAGGTAATTGTTCCATAGGAAAGCAGATAGGTCACTAGCGTCCTGTTTGGAGGAGAGAGAATAATTTCCGACTCCTCCGCCAATGGAGAGCAGGACCTTGACGCCGCGGCGCTGGCAATCGCGGATCTGGTCGCTGAGGAAGCGGCAGGAGCCGGACGGGGGATCGCAGTGGCCGGCGAGGTTGAGGACGGGGGTTTGTCCCCCTCCGAAGATGTAGAGGAACGCGACGTTGACGTAATCGAATCTTCCGGTAGCGCAGGTCTCGTTGAGAGAGGCTTCGTTGCCATTTTGTCCCCAGTATACGGCAATGCCTCCGCGGCGGGCCACGGCGGAGGTGTGGAGGAATTGGAATAGAATAGGAAGGAGGAGTAGCGGGAGAAATTCAAACTTAGCCGCCATTGTTAAAGGTGAGTTGGCTCTCCTCAACTCTTTAGCTTCTTTTTATAGAAACTGATCTGATGGAACAAAATATTAAAACACAAGAATCAATACTGTTTGTTAAAAATTACCAAGTCAACTTGTTTAAAATATATCCTTTTCTTTGGTCATATGGATGCTTCTAATTTCATTTGAGAATAGATTGGCCAATTCAAAGGGAGCTTAATGGAGTTGACAACTTAGGACAAGACAAAAATAGTACAGCTTGAGTGCTGGCATTGGCCAGGTCAAGCTAAAGTGCAGTGGACCAATTGTAGTGGATCTGACAAATTGGGCACCGAAATTGTGGAGGCATAATATAATGATCTATATTTAATGTTTTAAAATAAACACTTCTAGTTTAGCTCGTATATCTCAATTTAACTAAAATAATAATATTTATATAAATAGTAATTGTTTTGAGTCATTTTTACAAACATAGCCTAAATTCTCTACAAAGTTATTTTTATTAACTTTTTCTATACTGAAATACTTTTACAAAACCAAAGCTATTTATTATAAACAATACCCCAGAGTGCTAACACTAAACGCATAAATTGGAGTGTTGATTAATGGGAGCTCAATCCCATTTTTAATATTTGAAGGATAAAATCTTGAAAATATTTCATGTAAATTCGATGCAGAATATGGAATAGCTGTTTGAACTATCGACAAAAATATCTATTGTGATGATTGTTCGACTCCATAGCAACATGTTTTTGCATTTTTAGCAAATCAAATATTAATTAAGATGCTACAGGAAGATATTGGGTAAACTCCAAGGTCGGTGTCAACTTTCAATGACCGACCAATTCCATAATAGTTGCTAAGACATTCGTATATTCAAGCTTCATAAAGTTAAAGAAGAAGAAGAAAATAAAAAGGAAAATGTCATTGAATTAAATGTATACAAATTGAATGCTCTATTAATCGGTTGAGTCTTAGAATATT
Source organism: Pinguicula moranensis (assembly GCA_028565015.1). NCBI lineage: Eukaryota > Viridiplantae > Streptophyta > Magnoliopsida > Lamiales > Lentibulariaceae > Pinguicula > Pinguicula moranensis. The sequence continues at coordinate 7,745 of JAOWBN010155060.1, forward strand.
TTTTCAAATTGCCTTGTTTTGTACCATTATTTTTATAAATTATTTTACATATATTTTTTTCTTCAGATTATTTAAAAAATAATATTTTAAAATTTCAATTCTTTTTTTTTTCCAATCAAAACTCATTTTTTTCAGAAGTAAGTAGGAGACTATTTTTTTTTCACTTCTACTTTTAATGGCAATTTCGCGAATGAATTAAAATTATCTTAGCAGATTTAACCACAAACGTTATGTTGGGGAAATATTTCAGACTTTGTGAAAGCCGAAATAACAAAATAAGGCAACAACATAAGATTTACAAGGTTCGGCCTGAAAGCCTACATATATGAGAAAAGAGGATAATCAATTCACTAAAAATAACATTCTCGTGATACAATAGAGACACTGAGAATAAGTAAAAGATACTGCTAAAAACTCTCAAGCGTAAATAACAAAATAAGGCAACAACACAAGATTTATATGGTTCGACCTGAAAGCCTACATCTATGGGAGAAGGGGATAACCAATCCACTAAGAAATAATATTCTCGTGATACAACAGAGACACATAGAATAAGTAGAAGATACTGACAAAACTTCTCAAGTCCCGCAAACACAGAGAGCCACATCCCAAGTTTCACATTTCTCAATTTTTTCTATCACCCAGTCTCTCTCATTTTTCTACTTCTCTTCTCAACCCTAATAATTAAGAGATCTCATATTTAAAGTATTAGAATTCATGCCATGAATATTAATTCAAGTCAAATAATAAAAATTTAATATTAGGCAAATTCCTAACACATTATTTAATCATCTTACAGAATTTGATTATAAACACTATTTCAATAACTGTTTTCAATTTATTTTTTTTATAGTTTTACCAAACACTCAAATACTATAAAAGAAAAAGAAAAAAAAAGAAAAAAACTAAAAAAATCAAAAGGAAAAAAAAAACTATAAATACAAAACAGACCTTATGTCAAATCCCTATTTTTACTGGTGGATTCAATTGGTAACACTTAAAAGTTCGAGCCAAATTTATTCGTGAGAAAATGATAGCGCTTGTAATACACTTTAAACAGTCTACAACATAAATGAATAATACATATCAAGCAAAGAATGTCAATGAAAAGAATACACATATCAATAAGAAATGAATATATCATCAAAAAATTAGGATTTGTATGTTAGTTTTTTTTCTATATCATTGTATCCAAAACCAAGTTTTGTTTATGGCGAAAAAAAGAAAAGAAAATTGGCGCTACACAAAAAACTTTCGATTATTACCTGGAAACTGTCCCGGAAAATGTGCTCACTATCCGGCAAACGATCAAAAAAGATGATTGACGACGGGGAAAGATGGTACGGTCCCAGGGCTCTGAATATGAGGCTGAAATGGAGGAGGGTGGTCGGGGAAACTCACGCAGGCGACGTTTACTGTTGTCGCAAGTTTTTCGGGTGGTCACCGTTGTGTTCCAGGGATGATGCTGGGTGGTCAGGGGGCGGTTACGACTGCGGACATTGTCCTGACAGCGAGTGGCGTACTGGGGGAGGGGTTGGTTGTCCCAGATCCGAAAAACATGGAAGATGTTGCCTCTGATCCGCATTGTTCGGATCATGTTCTTTTGATTGCTCAAGACTCAGACAAGGACGTTCATCCGCATGGGCTTGATGACGAGGACGTTGGCGCGAGTTGGGAGGTCCAACGTAGGAGGAGGAGGGAGGGGAAGACGGTTGTCGGGGAGGAGGAGGCGAACTTGACGGGGAACTACACTTTGCCTGTGCATATCTTGAAGTTACGAGAGGAGTATGATTCCTTCCACGTTGCAAACTTGCTGCCGGCGTGTAACATATGGGAGATCCGTAGGTTCTTCTCGGCATTTGGCATTGTTAGGGACGTTTTTATTCCACGAAATCAAATGCCGAACAGGCGGTGTTTTGGTTTCGTGAGATTTACTCCAGTGGCTGATCCTGTTGCACTTGAGAAGAGGTTGACCGGGTATTGGATCGACGCTTACAAATTAGAAGTTCACCTTGTTCGGAGGCAGGCAGAACGGGTGGATGCCGTCGGGCATGGTGCTCTATCACGGACCGGACAACAATTGAAATTTTCTAGCAGTACACCAACCTTTGTGCCTCCCGTTAAGTTGCAGCGAGTGATGAGGTTTGAAGAGGTTGCATCAGAAACAAAATGGCTCGATCATTGTGTTCTCATACGGCCTACTATTACCATTACAAAGATTGTACAAAAACTAAAAGAAAACGAACTTGGTAATGGGAAGGTGATTCTTGTGGAGGGGGGCGGAGTTCTTGTTTCATACCCAACAGATTTGTTGCAAATCCGTCTTCAAGAGGAGCAACATATGGCTGGTTTGATTGGTTTGTCGGGAGTTCGACCGTGGCGGGTCAAATGGGACTAGAGATGTGTGGTTACAAGTTAAGGGTACGCTGTTGCATTGTTGGTACATTGATTTCTTTAAAAATTTGGCCGGGTCATTTGGGGAATTTATGAGATTAGATCGTTATACAGCAGAGCGTATCATGATGCACTGTGCTCGTATGCTAGTCCGGGTTTCAAATGCAAGCATTATAAATGAGAGTGTTATAGTTGTATTGAAGGATGAATGGTTTTCGGTTTGTGTTGTGGAGGAAAGGGGAGAGGGTCGTCGTTGGGAGGCTGCTCGAGCGAGGGTTGATGATGGTGTTCGAAGTATGCATGTTGCGGTTGGAGGTGATTCTATGCCAAGGGTCTTGCCAGTGCCACAGGACGTGATACATGGAGTGAATGCTGGTAAAGTGATACTAAGCGTCATACGTGCATCAGAATGTGAAGCTTCTTTGTTGAAGGAACGCCCGTCCGAGAGTGATCTGGTGATGCTTGTCACAGATCATGTCGTCTCCGAGCGTGTGCCTGTAAATGACAAGCCATCGTGCGATAGTGACCTTGCATTGTCCAAACACAAACCTCAAGAAGGTTCTACTCAACCGATGGATGAGAGCTGCAACGATATTGCTGGATATGCTCAAATTGATGGATTATCCATGGTCAATCTAGTGTTGGAAAAAAGATATGTAGCGATGATTATGGATGATGCGGAGCCTAGTAAGAAGAAAATAAATAATACAAGAAAAGCGCCAGGGATCTTGCAACGTAAGTCTTTGCGTTGTAGGTCGTATGATCATTGTTCTTCGGAGGTGGTTATTACACACCCGTCTGATGAGGGAGCCGGCTTGTTTGTTTCGTCCGAAGGTTTATGACAAGAACTTTACAGTGGCCCTCCATCACCTATGGAGGATATTGTGGATTTTATTTGTGGCAGGGATATTGGATCTACTAGGCGACATTCCACACAACTTCAAGAGGCAAAGTCTACTTGGGAATTGGGTAAGAATATGGGTTTGTATAGTGATTTATCTGATGAAATCATGGCGTCTAGATTGCTTGATATGGAGAGAAGAGACGGGGAGATGGATAAGAATGTGGAGAATGTGACCGTGCACAACAATGGTGAGGTATGAAGATTATGTCTATCAATGTAAGAGTGCTTGGAGTTCCGGGTCAGGTATGTGTCATTCGTAATCTTATTTATTCTAACTCCGTGGATTTCTTATGCTTGCAAGAGACGAAGAAACATTGTGGTAATCGATTGATGATTAGTAAGTTATGGGGAGGTTCAAGTTTTCAATGGGCTGAAAGCCCACCTAATGGACAGGCAGGAGGACTTTTATCTATATGGAATGGTGATGTATTTGTGGCTTCGACTGTTCATTCTTTCTCTAATATTATTGCAAATGAGGGATTGTGGACAGCGACACAGGCTAAGTTATTGGTGATCAATGTTTTATTTCCCCTATGTTTTGTCTGAAAAACGTGATTTGCGTTTACAGATTTTGAGTATGATTCAGGATGTAGAATCTTATGTTATTTTTGTGGTTGATGATTTCAACTCTGTCAGATCTACTTCGGAAAGACTAAATTACCAGGGTCTTCCTTCATTGGATACGGTGGAATTTAATGATTTTATACTAGATAATGCTTTGATTGACCCACCGTTGCAGAGATTTTCATATACCTTACTTAATGGGAGAAGAACGAGTGCGAGCCGGCTTGATCATTTTCTACTATCAGATAGTTGGGTGTCGTTATGGCCGGATCTGAAGGAGATTGCTTTTGATCGATGCATTTCGGATCATCGCCCTATCATGTTGACAACATATAAAGTGAATTGGGGACCAAGGCTTTTCAGGACTTTGGATGCTTGGGACTCTCACCCAGGTATTCGATCTTTTGTCCAGGCTACTTGGAAGAGTATGCAGTTCACCGGCGGTAAGTCTTATATTTTACATTGTCGTTTAAAAGCATTAAGACATGCACTTAAAGTCTGGAACCACGATGTCTTTGGTATGGGTGACCGAATTCTTGAAGGAATCACCGAAAAATTACTCATATTTGATCACGTGCTCTATCAGATGATGAAATAAAAGACAGGAAAGTGGCTTTAATTGATCTACATCAAGCTCATAATAGAAAGGCTGCTATTCTTTTTTCAGAAATCTAGATCTTCTTGAATTCGGGGACGGCAACACTCGTTACTTTCATGCTCAGGTACATAACCATCGTTTTCGTAATAAAATTCATGGTTTGATCTTTAATGGTAATGGAGAGAAGATGTAGTTGGTGTGAAGTAAGGTATTTTGAATCATTTCATAAATCATTTTTCAGAGTCATTTGTGAACAGACCGAATATTCTTATTCCATGTGAGCGCATTCTGTCTGTTGTGGTTAACTTTCATTTCCTTCAGACACATTGAGAGGTTGTGAAAGGTGATTATATTGATTTTTTGCGGGATTTCTATTATTCTGGTGATATATGCAAAGTATTAAATTCTACTTCTATTGTATTGCTTGATAAAATCTTTCTCCAACAGAGTTGAATAATTTTCGACCAATATCTTTGGTGGGTAGTGCTTATAAACTTTTATCAAAGCTTCTGGTGAATCGACTAAGGTCCGTGATTGATAAAATTATTTCTCCTCAACAGTTGGCTTTTATTCGGGGTAAACAGATTCAAGAGGATATTTTATTTGTATGTGAATTATTGCATCATGCGAAATATTCAAAGGATCCAACTATATTCTTGAAAGTTGATTTCGTCAAGGCATACGATTCTGTGAATTGGCACTTTCTATTTAATATGATGCACAAGATGGGGTTGCGGAGAGGTGGATTTATTGGATGAAAGCATGTCTTCAGATGGCATCGGGATCTGTTCTTGTTAATGGGGAATCTTCCGATACTTTTGATTTCTGACGTGGTCTCAGACAGGGTGACCCGTTGTCCCCTTTTCTCTTTGTTATTGTCACGAAGAGTCTTAATTTATTGCTTCGTCGTGTTGTTGATCTTGGTGTATTGCAGGGTATTCGCTGTGGGGACTTCATCTATGCACATTCTTTATATGCAGATGATACTTTGTTCTTTGGGGAAGGAACTCTTCAAAATGTGCAAGTTATGAAGGCTATTCTAAGACTATATGAGCTTGTGTTAGGTTTGTATATAAATTTCAAAAAGAGTAGCTTATTGGGGATAAATATTCCTCTTGACACCCAACAGAGTTTTGCGAGAGAACTACATTGTACCGTGATGGGTCTCCCTTTTGAGTATTTAGGAATTCTGGTGGGTTGTAATCCATGTTATGTGCGCTCTTGGCGATCCCTTATTCTGGCGATGCGCAAGAAAACAACGTCGTGGGAGAATCAGTTCCTAAATTTTGGGGGAAAGGTGACTTTGATAAAGAGTGTCATTTGCAGCATGCCAGTATATTATTTCTCTTTATATATGGTGCAGATTTGTACTTCTTTTTTGTAGAAAACATATTCACGAACATCTCGTGGTATAGCCTGGATCAGTTGGGCGAATATGTTTCAGAGTAAAGAATGTGGTGGTCTTGATTTTCTTGATCTAGGATTTTTCAATGCAGCTTTGTTGGCCAAGTGGGGATGGAAGCGTCGTACTGGGGCAGTTGGGCAGTGGCACGACATTGTGGTTCACAAATATATGCGTAGTGGGGACGCGGATTGGTCTGATCTGTCTGTCCGAGTTGGTCACTCTCGATGGTGGAAGGATGTACATTATGTTATCTGTTCATCCTCTTGGTTTGTTGATGGAGTGAAGAGAACTATGGTGAGTGGAGATCGGACTCAATTTTGGGAGGATGATTGTCTTGACAGTGGTACTTTGGCAAGGCGGTTCCCACGTTTATATCCGTTAGCACTTGATCAGTAGATTCTTGTTTCGGTCAAGTGGTTTCGAGAGGGTCAGGATTGGCATTTGTTATGGTCCTGGCGTAGGCCTCTTCGAGATCATGAGGTGGCATGGGTACATGAGTTAGAGGCTACGCTGATTGGTCATTGGCCTAAACCTGGGGGGATGGATGGCACTGGCTTGCCGACCCCTCGGGTGTGTATTCCGTGAAGACTGGTTATCGAATGCAGCATTCTATGTTGGGGTCTGATTCGGTCTCACGGCATGTGCTTGCCTCAATCTGGGGCAAGCGATCACCTTTCTGAGTTGTGGTCTTTTGTTGGAGACTCCTTCAGTCACGTCTTGCTACTGTCGACAATCTTCTTTATCGAGGCATGGAGTGTTCGGTAGAAATGTGATCTTGCAGTTTCTGTCATGGTGAGTTGGATAGCACATCACATGTGTTCTTTACTTGCTACTTATCTTATGAAATATGGTCAGAGATATATAACTGGATTGGTTTCTTATATGTGGGTCATGTGGATCCACAAACTCATTTTACTGCTCATATGGGTATGGTTACGAGGAGATGCGGTATTGATTTTTGGAAGTCTATATGGCATTGTAAAACGTGGAACTTATGGAATGTACGGAATGCTATTCGATTTCGGGAAGAGACATTCGAGTATGAGAAAATCGTGGAGAAGATTAAAGTTCAGGCATGGCACTGGTTATCTGCATTTGTTAGACATTCAGAGGTGGTGACGATATCGGATTGGCTACGTCATCCTAGACTTTGTATTAGTAGTTTTCCCCCAATTTAAACTGTATTTTAGTAGGAATGATTTGACCATTGAGTTGGGAGCGAATCATTGCCTTCACTTTGTACAGTTTTACCAGATTTAATGCATATTTACTTATAAAAAAAAATAGTATCCCAAACGAAGTTTACATCCATATCAAGTTGAATGTTTCTCTCTCTAGAAATTCCCTCTTGCTTCTCTCTTAAAGCTTAGAATGTCTGGACCTTCAACATCAACCAACATTCCGATCATACCGGGGTCACCTGGTCCTATACTAACTACTAATCCGAACAAACCAGTGCATGAAGCGTCTTCATCCGAAGCTCCTCCATCTGAGGGCGAGTGGACTAAGGTGGGTACTCGGCACAACAAAACATCCTTTGGTGAAAATAATGAGTTGCCTAGGCGACCTCTTCCAGCATACATCCGGAGGTTCAGAGAGGACTCAATTTTCTATCACTTTACGAACTTCCCTCCCTCATGGCAGAAATCAGAGATGTGGCAGATGTTCTCGTGCTTTGGTTTGGTAAAGGATGCTCATTTACCAAAGAAAATACCCATATCAGGTTTCATGTTTGGCTTCGTAAGGTTTGCCAAGAGATATGCAGATTCTCTGTTGTTGGCAAAGCTGAATGGGATATGGATTAGCTCTTACCAGCTTCGTGTCCGAGAAGCAATGCCACGTTCGGCTGAGGCTCCTGTCGTGAAGGAAACAAGCGCAGCAATACAGTCTGAAACAGAAATGATACCTTACAATGACCTCCAGGAGCAAACCAAGTCAGCTACTATCAAGTTAATACCTGATCCGGAGGCCACTAACTGGCTACACAGGTGTTTAATCAGGATACCTGGTCCATTGTTGGATCTAGCGACCTTAGACGGGATCCTGAACTCATACGAATATGTAAAGGGTGAGGCTGTCAGGCTAGAAGGGGGTGAGATACTAATTAAGCTGGCAGGACCAACACAGACTTCTTAATGATGTAAACATGGTCGAACGCTTGTGTATACACTAAGTGCTCCCTTGGAGACTTGTGCGCGGGACTCCCCTCCATTGCTGGTACGAAGGCTTCTTTGTAGAAATTGCTTCACATTTTGGCTCATTACTAGCTGTGGATGAGAAGACACTGAACTTAGTCGAGTTGCAGTACGAGAGAATAATACTTACAACAGATAATTCGAATATCCATCAGTCTATTGAGATTGATACATAATCAGGAAAGTTTTGCAAATTGGTTCAAGAGGAGAGGGATAATAAAGTCTGGGGAAAACCGAAGCTCCCCATCGGTAGCATATGGCAGAGGAAAAATGCGTCGACGTTACCAACGTTGCCAGAATCAGAGTGGCCTGAACTTCAGCCCTCTAATAAGCATGTTGAAACAGAGCAAGCTGATAGAGTAGAATCACACGTTAATGGGGAAGGAACCAGCTACCGGTATGATACCTAGAATTTACAACCGGAGGGTGAGCAACTAGATGGCCGGAATTGCAGAACTCTGGTGAAACAATCCTCCTATAATAGAGCCGTTGGAAGACAGATCACGATAAGGAGTCGAATCAAGTCCTTTCACCAAAACTATTAAGCGAAAACATTCTTCAACTCCTGTTGCAACAGGTTACTAAAAACAGCCCTGTCACCCCCAAAGGACAAGTCAGGCTCATGTCTCAAGAAGAAGGTGAGCACGTGATGGCACCAGAAGATACCGTTGTTAAAAATCAAGACAAATCAAAGAGGCAGATCGCAACACCCTTTGCTGGATCTTAGCAACCACCTATATGCTATTTTGACTTTATGGAGAGTCCACCCAATCCTGTCCACTGTGGACGTTTCAACGCATTGCTACTCAGTCAACACGAAAAGCTTAGTCTTTTACCCACATCCCAGTGAATACTGGATGAAGACATATATCGGAATGTGCAAACTCTAGAGGACAATACCATCCCACAATCGGTTGAGCAGAGGGAGCCCACGCAGGATACACAAACGTCTGATCCTTTTGGGTTGATGCCTTTACTGCGGATGTCCCCTAACTCGCTTAAGGAGTACTCCAGATCAGCCCCAGATGGGTACCGAATGCTGCCAGATAAGGAATTGAGTGGAGCAATTGCTCTAAGAACAGAATCTGAGGCGGTGGCGGACTTGGTAGCCAATCTAGACGTCTCACTTAATACTTCGCAAGAGGAATTCTGCCGCAGATTGGATGATATGAACAAAAGGGATGCCAGGAGGGCTACTGGTGTTGTAGAGCACCTCAATCCAGACAACCAACCCCAACCCCAATCTCAACAGTAATGCGTATTATAACTTATAATACCACAGGACTCGGACTGCCTTTGAAACGAGCATAGTTAAGAAATTTATTGAGAATTTGTCGTGCGGATATGATATTGATTCAAGAAAGTAAGCCACGAACAATTAATAAACGTATTTGTCAGCAAATTTGGCCCAATGATGAGTTCGAATGGCAACACTGTGAGGCTATATGCAGTATTGGTGGCATGATTAGCAGATGGCAGCAGATGTTTATGCATTGAAGGATTGTGGGGACAAGAAGCTATTGAGGTCAAGATTTTAAGCGTATATTCCCCCTATAACCTGATACAAAAGAGGGAGTTCTGAAGGAGGATCAACAATGAAATTGCAATGGATCCTATGGCTAGATGGTGTATCGTAGGAGACTTTAACTCGATCCATAGCTCAGCGGATAGAAGAAGCAATGCCCCGTTACAACTAGTGGACGTGGCAGAGTTCAATAGATTTATACAAGGAAATAGTTTAGCAGATATCCCTTTGCAACGATGTCTATTTACCTACATTGCCCGCAGGGGAGCATGTTGCAGGCATTGATTCTTGTTGTCAGAAGCATGGCTGGACCAATGGTCTGAGTTATATCAGATTGGAATGGATAGATTCACATTGGATCATCGACCTATTCTACTAAAATTAGAAGAAACTAATTAGGGGCCTAAGGTATTTAAATCATTAAAATGCTGGGAAGGGGTCCATGGTTTCAAGGAGTTCGTCCGCCATGAATGGAGTGCATCTAATGTTCATGGCTTCTCCAGTTACATTTTGCATGAGAAACTGAGATTATTAAGGCAAAGTCTATGCAGATGGAATAAAGAAATCTTCGGCAAGATCGACAGGAAAAGTGAGGAACTAAGGCTTCAGGTTCGGACTCTAGATGATAAGATTGAACAAAGCATTAGCACATATTCGGACTTGACTCAGAGGCAAGAAACTTGGATCCTTTTGCAAAAATCTCTTCACAATCAGGAGTCTTTATTTAGGCAGAAATGTAGAATACAGTAAATAAAGGAAGGTTATGGTAACACCAAGTACTCTCACTCAAAGGTTAAGAAAGGCTATGTAAGGTCAACAGTTCGAGGCATGAACTTCAATGGCATATGGACAGAGAATGTCCCGAAAGTTAAGGAGAAACTAAGAGCACACTTCGCAGCACACTACTCTACAGACAACTGGCCACGACCTACTCTGGATCTACTATAAAACTTTAGCCTAAGTGATGAAGACAATACCTTCCTCACAGCAGACTTCCAAGAGGAGGAAATCAAGGCCGCTGTGTGGAGTTACTCCACGAAAAGCCCATGGCCAAAAAGACTCTCTTTCCATTTTATTCAGTCACACTGGGACACAATAAAGCATGAGTTCATTGCTTTCCTCCAAGAATTTCACCGTACTGGTAGACTAAGGGGGTGTTTTGCGCAGATCCTCTTATGCTTATAATTGGATTATAAGAACTTTTTTTGAAAAAATGAAGAGT
>JAOWBN010155171.1:0-18546 GCA_028565015.1 Pinguicula moranensis
TGAAACCTCCGAAAACCGACGGTTTTAATGTTTTTGATTTTTTTTATTCAAACCTCCGGTTTTGTAACCTCCGGTTTTTGAAACCTCCGGTTTTTGAAACCTCCGGTTTTGAAACCTCCGGGTTTTTAAACCTCCGGTTTGGAAAACTGCCGGTTTAAAAACCGCCGGTTTGCAAAACCACCGGTTTTAGCCGGTCCGAAAACCGACGGTTAGCCGGTTTCCAATTGAAAATGCCCATGTCTAGTTCCAGCAATTTAGTGTTCGAAATGGGGTGTGTCCCCAATCAACCACTTCTTGCTTAAGCATTACTGGCCTGTGATTTGAAGTTTGTTTTTGCATTGCTATCTGATGGAGATTTGGCCATGCAAGTACCCACTCCGGTGAAAGTAGGAACCTGTCTAGCCGACTAGCTGAGGTATATCGCTCATTTGTTCCTGTGAAGCGACGCCTCTGCAGTGGCATGTCTGCTAGATTTGTTTGCCTCACAAATTGGTCGAATTCCTTCATTTCATTTGTGGGGTTTTCTAGTAAAGGTTTCCTCTCATCTACTTTCCTAACTGCGTTGAAATACCCACACAAACACCATAGCTCATTAGGGGCTTGTCGCAGTAGTACCAGAATTTCGACCCATAATTGCTTCTTTGCTTGATACTCACATGGTGATTATATGTTTACTATTGTGATTTTTATTTTATTAGCCCCCATAGTCCAGTCAAAGCCAACATTCCATGAGAATTCCAACTATTTTCTATTTCAAAAATACTTGGGTCCCAGATACATAATAGCCCTCCTGATTTTCCTTCTGCATTTTTAACTCTCCAGTCAAATCTATTGGCAGGCCATATTTCACTACAGTCCATGGAGCTTAGTGAGTCAGATTTTGTTTCTTGTATGCATATCATTTGTATTTTTTTTTTCAAATCATTTTTTTAATATCTCTTCTTTTTTGTCTATCCCTTAAACCTCTTACATTATAGGTTGTAATACGCATCTAGTTTTCATTTTCAGATTCACTATCTACCTCTATTTGTTCATTTTGTCTTATTGCTCTAATGTTGCTTTGGTCTCGTTCTTCTAACTGACTAACTATAGTTATGAGCTATCCTATTGGTGCATTTGATTGCATTTTTATCTCATGCCCTAATTCTGTTATTTTTTGTGCTTCCTTTTTTTTTATCCATGCATCATATTTGGAATTTAAACATGCAACCTCTTTAACTAAAACATTATAAGAAGATTGCTTAGCTATTGTTCCCACCCTTTTCTGCTCTCTTCTCGTGGCTTCTTCCTTTTCTGGCGTGCTTGCCATATCTTTGTAGTATTCCGCTATCTTCCTTAGTTGTTCTTTTTGTAATTCTGCATTCTCAGCTACTGTTAGCTTCTTTTTCCCTTTTTTATTTTTTTCTACCTGTTTATTTTCCTGCACAAAAATAGGGTTCTTAGTATTTAAAAATTCTATAAATTTTACCTAGTCTAGGCCTTTATTTTTCTTGCCATAATTGCTCAATCTCGGCTCATTTTTCTCTGTATTGTTAAGTAGCCCATATTCTGCCTGCTCCTTTGATTTGGGCCTATTCGCTCTTTTCTTAAATCGCGATAGGAGCCCAGTTACTTCCTGAAACATATCTGTTTCAGTAGGTCCAGTATCCCTTCATTCTGCATCCAGCGACTTCGATCGCCTTTCTCTCCTATTTTCTGCCTTTTTTTGAGCGGCTCGCCTCCATTAATTTTGCCGACTTTCTGCATCGAGTCTGACAAGATTTCTGTTGAATCCAATGGCTCTGTCGGACTATTCGTTGTGTTCGGCAGCGACCCCCCACTCTAGTCTCCACACCGCGCCAGATTTTCCTGCCTTCCCCTCCGTGTGAATGTTGCCGGAATCAGCTTCGGGAAGTCTTCCTCATTCAGCGGTGAGTTTCCTTTCGGGTTAATCATGATCTCCTTTCGAATCTTTCAATCTGTAGGCGGTGATTGGATTGATTCTTCTTGCACCGTTAGTTTAAGGATCTCCTCCCACAATTCAACTTCAATCATTTTTGATATTCTATCTATGGCATCTGCTACAATCAGAACCCGTCCCACCTGTAGGTATGTTTTATTCGTCGTGTTTTCAGATACCTTAATGCTCCTCCCAACTAAATTGGCCACTTCCAGGAAAAACCTGTCATTCCAGCAAGCAAGTGGTGCACCGTGAATGCTTACCCAAACTGCACGGCCAGTGCCTTTATTGGTGAGGCCATCTCTGATTTTCGTTATCCCTGCAAGTAGTCACATAGGGTCATCTGATAGTAATCTAGATTTTAATTCCTCATTTTGCATGGTTAGTATGATTTCCCTTCCTTCTATGGTGGAGATTGTAACATCCTCGTAGCTTGCCGCTTTTAGAGATTGTCGAGCTATTTTAGTTCCTTCATTTGATTTCAGCTCAACTACTAAGCAGTTTTTCAACCATAGAGCTTCATCAGGCCTTGGTAAGTACTTCATCCTCAATGGTTTTTCCCTTGTGCTAGCTGAATTGGTCTGCTGTATTGTGCTTGATGTCTACTGCTTTCGTATGTTAGGCCCTGTTTTTATTAGGCTTGCAGCAAATTTATACGTCCCTATCATTCTTCCATTGAGTACCCATTCCAAATTTTTAGTAGCATCTGATGGGGGAAATCTGATGAATCCAAATCTTCTTCCTAATTTGTCCAGGTACTGAGGTAGATGTGCATCTCTCACATAGCCAAATTTGGAGAAGTATTTGGCCATATCCTGCTTTGTCCAGGCCTCTGGCAGATTAGCTACATGATAAGAGACACTTTCCTCCCTTAGCTTTTGTATGTAAGTTGATATCTTTCTGGTTGGTGGCTGGGATAACACTGTCTTTCCTTTCTTACTACATGACACATTGTGTCATTCTTGATCTTTGTTGTTATCCTTTTTGTCAGTTTCCAGACGGTTTTGATGTTGCTTCTGTGGATCCATGGTTATCGTTTGCTGATCAGATATGCCTCACAGTGCTGCAAGATCTTATGAGATGTTTTTTGCAGAATCAGTAGTGTTGTTGTAGCAGAGAGTTTGTGTTGTGTTGTAGCAGATAGAATGTCCTTTTGTTTCTATGTTAATTCTAGTTAGAAGGAGGAAGTTCTCTCACTAAAATTCATAGTTGAAGTAAGTTGTTGATGTGGAAGTTAAACAAATATATACATTAATACACATAAACATACACACAATGCTATATAAGCAGTCCATAATCTCATAATCAACTCTAGTCGACACTTAACTAATTACTAGCTCATGAGGGATAGACAATGAAGGAGAAAATGAGATGGACGAAGCACAAACAAAACGGTTGATACAAACACACATTAAAATACACCACGAGATTAAAATTAGACTTTATCTACTTGGGTATTAAAAGGTCAAGAAAAGGCCTTACAAGGTCAAGAACACCCCACACCCTTAAATAATAATATAATTAGGAAAAAAGCTCAGTTAGGATAACACCAATGTTGATTAAGACCAATAATCATCGTCAGCGAATGCATCGTCTTCCTCATCAACCTTTTGTGAACTCCAGGGTTTGCTCAAATTCACCATCGATGCGTAAACAGGTGAAACCGAAACATGCCGTAAAGTACAGAAAAATATTTAGCAATTTTAAAATGTCGATAAGCAAAACATTTTTGAAGAGATTAAAAATTCGTACCTAGTCGTTGTAAGAATTGCAGACTTGTTGTTTATCTTTCTGATTTAACAATTACACGCATGCTCACACACTAAATGCGGACAGAGAGAAAGAAAGAGAAGAGGAAAGAAGAACGCCGCATGTGAATTAAGAAGTGGTTTGGTTTGATGGTTGAGAGAGTGGCGTTTTATTGAGAAAATGGTGGGCCATCTAATCGTCGGGTTATAGATGTTTTAACCTGGTTTTTGTCGAGTAATCCGGGTTTGCCTGGCGTTTGGTATCCCTCCTTTTAATCCGCTTGCCCGTCAGATTAATCTTCGGCAGAGACAAATCCTGGTAAAGTTGGGCAAAAATATGAAATTTAACCCCACCATCATGGTGGGGTTGGAGTAAACCAACTTAACCCGGATATAGAAATTTATGGTGGGGTTGGAGTAACTCTCCAATACTTCACCCACCACATTCTTCTCATTTCCTTCCATCTCTCACACAACTACTTCACAATCCACAACTCAAGGAGACTCCAATTCACAACATCACTTATGGCTCAAAAAACAACAATCCACAATATACTAAAAAACACATCAGCAATCCAATACGCCTAATTGGATACCCAACTTTAGACGGACATCACACCAACCAACAACAACGACAAATAATCCATTTTCAACAACCAACTCTCCAACTAAGAATACAAACAACAGCTTTTCATCAAATCCAACAAGTACGGACAATAATTTTTCCACAAAAAATGGAGTATACGATCAACTAGAAATGATGGAACACTACGCACGGGCTGAGGGGAGCGATGAGCATCGGTTGTTTTTGTCGTAGTAGGGATGATGGGCTGCACTTGCGGTCATGACTCCATTGACATGCAATGAAGGGGTTTCGTAGCTGCGCGGGCGGCGGTGTGGAGAAGTCCCCTCATGGGCAGTGGTGCAGGGAAGCCCTATGTGTTGCTCACACCAGGCACACAAGCTTGACGAACGAGGGAGGCATGCATGCTAGGTTTTCCGGTGGTGGGAGGTTTCTGGAAATGACAGCGGCAGAACAGTGGCAACGGCAATGGCGGAATAGTTGCAAGTTGAGTAGCTCAACTCTGATACCAAGTTGAGAAAAAGGGTTTGACACAATAACTTGTTATTTTTTGAATAATAACCCTTGGGATTGTTAGTGATGAAAATGAAAGGGTAGAGGCTGTTGGGGACAAAGAGCGGGCCAATCAAGAATTCAACAAAGACTACCCACCAACAGCCGAAAATCAAGATAAAGAAGTCAGGAACACTTACGTGAAATCAAGGAATATGAATTAAAAGGATTGCATTCACACTGGCACTTACACATCTATATATATGTACATAAATTGTATAGATTGATTCATTGAAGAACTTATCGATTCATTGGAATAGAAATCTTCTCTCAACATTTTCCAAACGTTTTACTTAGTATTTTCAGGGATTAAGTGGAGTACATTCATCATATATTGCAACTAGAAACTATTATAAATACCAACATGGTAAAATCTTGGGTCCCTCTGCCATGAGGGCTTTTGATAGTGTTGGACCTCCACTTAATGATTGACTATTGGGTTGTTCGCTATTCATTGGATCTCGGTTCCTGAGGGCCAGCCAATATCCATGACGATCTTGATTGAAATAATTGGACCTTTTTTAATTAAAAAGTTCCCAAGTGTTTTTTTAACCTTGTTGGGCGCCTTCTGTAGTTCTATTATTACAGCGCTTCAATGATTAAGATTGCTCGCAACGTCTTAGTGTGAAAATGGCGTGTATTGTAGAGGTTAAGGATTCAAGTTTTGATAATGATTAGAAAAAATAAGATTGCTAGCTACCGGTTGCCAAAATAGATTCTACACCAGTCAACGGAAAGAAACAACATGCAACTGACATGTTTCAACAGGCGGAGGCAAAACATATTAGGTAATCATCTCATACAGAAAAAGAAAACAGTTATTGAAACTAATGCCAGGTGTAACGAAGAGCAAGTTCACGTGATCTATTATTATCTACAAAGAAGACATAAATCTATGAGCAATAGTGAGATGAGTATCAAAAGTAGGAGACAAGCCTCTCACCTCTGACGATTTTGAAGCAGATGTGGGAGCAGCAATCTGAATAGTGAAATTGCAATTGACCTCAAATATATTCTGATCTGTAACTATGGCTAGACCCTGAAAATTACAGCTCAAATCGTTTTTATTTTGTGCCTAAGAGTATATATTAAATACATAGGATGCATTACCGTTGGCGTCTAACCCATTGCAAGAAGAACCATACCCAAGTGGTGTGCAGTCCAAAAGTTGATATTTTGTCCCAATTTATTCAAGTCCTTTGCATCTGGCCTAAGCATGCACCATCTCTTCATTAGATAAATCAAATCAAACACATTCAATAAATCTCATCCCGCTGTAAACAGGATACGGTGATTTCTTTGGAAGATAGTTTACATTTTTTGACCAACTAGATAATTGTTCAATTGTTGACCAGAAACACATTATATTGAATAATGTTTTGTGCAAACAATTCGATAGAACCACGATTCATGTAAGGCATTGCCTTAAACTCATTGATTAATCGGGTCAAAACGATTCCAAACACCATAATCACCAAAAAAAAATATTCAGAATATGGGGTTTTCAACTTGTCTTCATTAAATTTCACACCTTGAGTTTAGGGTTTTCCTCAAATCTCGAGTTGGTATAAATATAGCAACTTGGTTCTTGTCTCTTTTCACTGACGGACCACATCCAACTCACCCGCAACGCAACCTGCTTAATTGCTTATCCATCCAACTGGGACTGGGTAAACATCAAGAGAGAATGTTGGCACAAAATATATTTATGTTGCAAACGAATGGAAAAGAGTCGTTGCAGCTGAGAAAAGATCTTCAAGCGAGTAAAGTGCAATTAAAACTGTCTCAATAAATAGCAGCATGCTAGGGATGAGAAATTTCACCGAAGGCAAGGCAATTTGAAGAAGAATTCAGAAACCGACTTGCATGACAAAATGCTATGACCTCAATCCATGATATAACTCAACTAGTACCATTTGAAGTAATAGCAACAGGCAAGTATTTAGGTTCATCATCAAGAGCACACGGGGCAGGTCCAGAAACGAATGCGCTAGTAAAAACAATACATTTCATCAATAAGAACTGAAAACCATATTAGTGCATGAATATGTACACATCTGGTTACACTTACGGACCCATGAAACAAAAAAAAAAAAAAATAGGAGCAAAATGTCAGTAGCCCCACTGTACTATACCTATTAACCAATTTACCCCCTGTACTTTCAAAAGAACCACTTTACCCCCTGTACATTCCAAAAAAAACCCACTGCCCCCGAGAATTTCGCACGCGCGGTTGCGCGACTGAGAATATATTTTTGGGCTGGAAATATCGATTTTGCCCTCAATTTTGCCCTCAATGTCCTCAGCACGTACTTGACTACGTCTCTGTACACAACCGTCGGTCAGTGGAGCTTCACGCCACTCTTGCCGCCGGCAAAGTCGGTAGCAATGTTACACACAGGGTCCGGTGAAGACACCAGTCTCAAGAAGCAGTTTTGCGGATTGAGTTTCTCTCCATTCACGTACTGTTGGCAGGATATATCGAAGCCGCCAGACTCGTCTGTCAAGTCACTTGCATAATGGACCACTCTGCTTCGAGAGTCTAAGCATGTAACAGAGACCTTGCAATCTGCAAGAGCAGATTTGAATACTTGTATTGATTCGTAAAATGAAAAGAACAAGTCGTATGATATTACCTTTAATGGGGTTTGTGCCATTGATCCAATCGTTCCATCCTTTGCTGCAGTCCTTGCAAACTACTTTACCAGCAACATGAAAGATCCCAGGAGCCATTACCCCATGGCCGCCCACTGAGCAAATGAGAGCTAAATGTGCTTCAACGACCAAGAGAATGTTCGTCCCCATCTTCTACCGAGTTTCTCAAGGTTTGTTTATGGAAATGCGGTGATTTCCAAATATATATAGATATAGATACAGTACAGGGCACACACCCCTCCATGACGTGCAAAGCATGATCAAATCATTGTACTTAATTATTGCAATTTTCAACGCATGAATGCTGGCGATATTTACATTCTGCTCTGCTCTGCTCATGCGTAATTAGTAACACAGCTTGTAACAAGTGAATTGGAACATCTTTTTTACTCATCAAATAGAAGATATACATCCCACACCCTCATTGTTTTTGGTCTGTTCGTGACTACGGAAAGAATAGAAATCTATCAGGCAAACGTGGAGACGCTCTTGAAGCATGAAAGGCATTCTGAATAGCATCTTCAAATGCCTTCTCACTATTAGCTACCTCGGCAATTTGAGTTTGAAAGTGGTCCTCGATCTTAGCAAGGGCAAGATCATCCAGCTCTTTATTTTTCACAAACATTTGATTATAATCTCGGAAAAATATTTCACAAACTATTTTTGACAAAAGCTCTGACAGCATCATTGAAGGTCGCTCAGAACAACATTTGGAGGCCATGCAAACAAAGTAGCTCCGTAATACTCTTTGCTTTGTTTTTTAATTTACAAGCAATGTTCAAATGACCATAAATCAGAAATAAATTAACCACAACAAGGGTATGCTACAGAAGGAACTGGTTTGTAATCTAAGATAAACAAAATCCCGTGAAAGATGGAATATGACGGAGCGGAGAGCCTTGCAGACCAGCTTGAACTCACCTCCACTTATCCTGAAGATCTTTCCTCTCTGACCAAATCCAAGTAACAAAAATTGCCACGAGAAGGGCCACAATTGTAATTAGAAGCAGTGCGTAGCTAAACTCTTCAGTGAGGGAATCATATGTTTTTGAAGGTGCAAAACGCGTAAAGAAGCGATCCAGGCTTGTACAGAGACGTAGTCAATTACGTGCTGGGGACATTGGGGGCAAAATCGATATTTCCAACCCAAAAATATATTCCCAGTCGCGCAACGCGCGTGCGAAATTCTCGGTGGCAGTTGGGTTTTTTTGGAATGTACAGGGGATAAAGTGATTCTTTTGAAAGTACAGGGGGTAAATTGGCTAATAGATATAATACAGGGGGCTAATGACATTTTGCTCCAATCCTAGGATTTACATACATGAATAGCCAAAACAAAACAAAAAATGCTTGTCTTCTCTAAAACATAAACATTCATTCACAAGAGTAACTATCACTTAGTTGTCATGTCATATCAGTGTTTTGCAGGAAACTTATCACGCGGATAAAAGATACGAATTTATCATGTATCAATAACAAAAAAAAGAAGAGAATTTTTAATTCTAAACTAAGAAACGAATTCTCAATCAAGAAAAATGAATTTAATCATATCTGAAATCTAGCTCCTATATCATTGTAGATTTAATTAGAACGGATCTAATGATGAACAAAATACAAATGAATTATACCTTTGAATGCGGAAGCATATAGAACTGTAATGTTTCGGTTGATTATATCACAAACACGAATATGAACAGGAGTTTATCAGAGTTTTCTTATAATCCACAAACTCAAATCTCCGGCATCGTAGAGGCAGCAATTCGAGGGAAACTGTATATATATTTCTGGGTCTCAATATATGAGAATAATAATTCTGAAGTAAGTAAATAGGCATACTAAACCGCCTATTTATATGAAGGAATTGGGCTTTAGTAATTAATACATAATTACATAATTGATCATAATCTAATTAGATAATAGAATTTTGCTCTAATTTTTTTTTTTGATAAGCCAAATTTTATATATGAAAATTTTGCTCTAATTATAATTCTTAATATTAGATAATTAACAGATAATTATCACAATTAACTAAAGTATACATATTTATCTATTTATCTGATTCCAGCCTCCACTTCGAGTTGTCATCTCTATTCCGTTGGATGTGCACCTTTTGTAATGCATAGTTCAGTTGTGTTAGAGCATATTCCTCTCTTTCAAACAGTTAATGACGCCAAGTCTATTGTCAGATCCATATTCCCTGGTTGGAGAAACAATCTTCTTTATCTCAACTTTAGTTTAAATAACTAGATTTTCAATCAAGCTTACTTTCAAACCTAAATCCTCTCTTAGCTATGAATAGTTTGTTAGCAATCCGACAAATGATATCTTTTAGATTAGATAATATTTCGGTTACAGTAATCTTCTCAAAGATGTTAATCTCTCTTCTATTTAAAAAGTCTTCTTTACAACAAAAGGATGAGTGTTCACGATATAATCACAAAAATTCTTTCAGTTTTCTGTAAATTTTCTGAATAACGCTCGATTTATGGTTTTCTTTATGACATTGAAACATGTGTCAATACTTTGTATCCAAAACATTTCTTGAAAATAAAAAGTAGTATTGGATTCTCTCTTCAAAAAGCTTTAGATTACTTGAAACAACCATTTATACAAAAAATTGTGTGAAATATCGCATTAAGGCCAGATGAATGAAATGACTGTTAGTATTATGCCCTAAGGGCAATCACCTTAAACCTATGTATTAATACTTTAATATTGTATATATGATTGTAGCAATCTTCACTACTTGTTTATTTATATTCTTTATTTATAGCATGTTAAATAGTAAAGCCTAGCATTGATAACTTACAGTGTATTACAAAGAGTTGTAATAATGAGATCACTCTAATTAAAATTATCAATACTAAATGTCTCTAACCATAGCATAAGTGAGACAAAGCATCACTAATACGAATAGGTTAGCATGTTTTAAGCCAATTTCTTTTGAAGAAAATAGTTGATCTCATCAACTATAGTGTAGTGACACTTATACATCGGATTGACCCATTTAGAGATCACCATATTTTCAGTGGTTGATACTCTAAAGAATAGTGGGTGTAAGTGATCCTTAGATTTGAGATCACCATATAGAGATCTTGAGTATGAATGTCTCTCTTTGATTCTATTCGGAGTTACACCATAAATGGGTAACAATGGGTAGTCTTGGGAATGATTTGTTGTACGGAAAGATTATAAGTGATCAATAAAGAATTCTTCGCTCCTAAATTGTTAGAAGAAGATATTATATGGACACTTGTAAGAAGTCATGAAAGCCTTTGCAAAATACAAGTTTAATTAGAAGAGTTTCTAATTAGAACTTAATGATCATGACTTCCGATGCAATAAATTTTATTTATATATATAAGGATGACAAATAAACTGAATATACAATATTAGGGATATGATTTATGGTGAAAGGATATTAATTACACAAAAATTAATTCTTGAAAGGATAGTCTCCTTCCATGACTATTCTCAATGCTTGGGCCTTGGGGGCCATGATATTTTGTTAAAGTTCACTCATGGTCTATGAACTTGAATTAGGAATTAATGATTTATATGTGTATAAATTATTAAACATAAAGTGTTTATGTAAATTCGAGTTTCATTGTCAAGTTATTGAGAACTTATAGGGTCACACACATTAACATCATTTTCTTAAGGGTTAATTATGAAATAACCGAAAGTTTTAGGGTCATTTAATAATTTCCAAAAGTTTAAGGACTATTTTACAATTACCGAATTGCTTAAAAAAAATTCTGAAAAATCCTAGAAACTAGCTTGATCAATGACACATGTTATACATGCATTAAGACGCACTTACAAGTTCGAAAAGTTTGTATCAAAGGAAGGAGCCTACTTGCAAGCATTGGATATTCTTCAAGAGATACAAACTTTTCGAACTACCTTAAACTCTAAGTTGTATAAATTAACAAAAATAAATAGTTAAAAGATCTCTGAAATTTTTATTAACACACTTATGTTTACGCTTTCGCACATATTTTGTATAATGACACGTAATGTAGCGTTCGAATATCTTACATTGGGAACATCATGTAAAATTGAAACGAATAATGGAAGATTAACACAACCTTTATACAAGGTTACATGCATAAATCAATGAGAGCACTCTTCTTAGACCCTGTTTTGCGCATGCCTTCTTTTACTTCTTCTACTACTTCTTCTTATTTTTAGAAGGGGTGGTTTTTGCGCAAGTACTTAAACGATAATTATTTTTAGAATAGAGGTGTCTCAGAGAGTCCGGAATTTTTTGGACCCGCCGTGCCGGAATTGAGGTGCTTTTTTTTAGAAGGAAAAAAAACATGTCGTGCTTATTTTTTAGAAGGTTTACCTTTTTAAAATAAGAACAAGTTGTAGAAGGTTGGCTGCGCAAAACACTTTTTTTTTTTAAAAAGCTGCTTATAATCCAATTATAATTTTAAGAAAGATGCGCAAAACATGCCTTAAATTTCTGCTAGATGTGCATTCTTTGTAAAGGCTTAACACTGTAATTATATATATAAAAATTTGGTTTCCATATAAAAAAAACTCGTATCGACTCATTCGTCTTCGTCAAGCTTTCATGTATTTTGTTGGATTGTCGCAGTCGGAAAACCCTGTCGGTAGGGTCTGTGTCGCGCCCATGACAAAGCATTTTGTCATCCCTTTTCAACCCAGTCAATTCAAATGATTAAACCTAACACCACGACAGCACCAGATATTATAAAAACCAAGCCAAGCACCCTAATTTATTTGATCAGAATATTAAATAATCCAGCCCATCACTTCGAACGTGCCGCCCAGAAAATTCATTTCAATTCTATTCTTATCAGTTATCCCCACGCACAATCCGCCATTTTTTCTTTTCTATCCCATGGAGCTCCTCACTGTAAACAAACTCACAAAGAACACAGTCACGCTCCTCGCTGTCGCTCTGATCCTGATCGCCGTTATCCGATTCAATTACCCGGCGTTGAACTATTCCTCTTCTTCGTTACCGGGCTACAGGGATTCCGGCGGATTAATCGGAGATGAATGCGACGTATTCACCGGAGAATGGATACCGAATCCGTCTTCTCCATACTACACGAACCGCACTTGCTGGGCGATCCATGAGCACCAGAATTGCATAAAGTATGGTCGGCCGGATACAGAGTACATGAAATGGCGCTGGAAACCTGACCGGTGCGATTTGCCGGTTTTCGATCCGTTTCGCTTTTTGGAGATGGTTAGGGGAAAGTCGATGTCGTTCGTCGGAGATTCCGTCGGAAGGAATCAGATGCAATCCATGATTTGCCTATTAGCCAGAGTATGTTGACTTGACTGGACTTTCGTTTATTGCATTTGCAACTTTGTTTTGGATTTATTTTTATTTTTATTTTTATTTCGTGTAGAAACGGAAAATGTTTGTTGATGGGAAAAAGCATTAAAGCAAGGAAACCCATTCAACCCATTTGCACATTAGTTGCCATTGCCAAAGGTAGCCAGATAGATATTAAAAGGAATTCCCTCCCTAAATCATAAATGGGTCGATTGTTTTGGGTATGTTGATAAATGATGTGATGGGGACAGCGTATCTAGACATGTGAGGTACAGATGGGTTTCTTGGCAGTATCGGATTGTTGGAAAGCACACGTTAGCGAGAGACACAATAGTCAACACAGCTTGCTTGCTTGCTTTTGATTTGATCGGAATGAAATTTAGATTTATTTATTAGCCAAAGATGGCAAAATATTCCAAAAAAACAGAGTTGTTGTTAGGTCTGACGATGGTGTCAGAATAGTTAGTTAGATAGGTGAGGTGCAGAGGTGTAGACGGTTTGCGATGGTGGGGCGGGGTGAGGACTGTACGTAAATCCCACGCTTGGTACATTATTCACAATCAATGGTATTGTAATTGGAGTAGGAAACAAACTTGGTCATCTCATAGGAAATAGTTCAATCATATCTTACAATTTTAATTTATTTGATCTATTTCAACTTTACTTACTCCTGTCGTATGATATTATATTATTTTTCATGCTTGCAATTTTGAATCATGTTTCATCTTATTTTTATTTTTAATCTGGTTTTCTTCAAGGTGGAATATCCGATCGATGTGTCACCCACTCCAAACGAACAATTTAAAATTTGGAGGTACGACAGTTACAATTTTACCCTCTCCTACTTATGGGCCCCATTCCTCGTCCGGCACGAACTCCGCGCCGACGACGGGCCGACACACACCGGCCTTTTCAACCTCCATCTCGACGAGCCGGATCCCTCATGGGACACAAACATCGACGAATTCGACTTCATCATAATAAACTCCGGCCACTGGTTCACCCGCACCGCCGTCTACTATGAGAACCGCCGTGTCGCGGGATGCCATTTTTGCCAGATCCCTAACATCACCGATCTCCCGGTGGCCTACGCCTACCGACGCGCGTTCCGGACGGCGTTCCGGGCCATCAACAGGAGGGACGGTTTTAACGGCGTCCTGTTCCTGCGGACGTTCGCACCGTCGCATTTCGAGAATGGACTTTGGAACGAGGGTGGCAACTGCCTCCGGAGGCGTCCGTTCCGTAGCGGCGAGGCAGTGATGGACGGGCTGAATCTGGAGTTGTATATGTCTCAGGTGGAGGAATTCCGGGCGGCGCGTGGGGAAGGGAAGAAGGAATTCCGGTTGTTGGATCTGACGCCGGCGATGCTTCTGAGACCCGATGGGCACCCGAGTCGTTATGGGCATTGGCCCGAGGAGAATGTGACTTTGTATAATGATTGTGTGCATTGGTGTTTGCCTGGGCCGATTGACTCGTGGGCCGATTTCTTGAGTCATATGATGGAGATAGAGGCCCAAACAATGGGAAAGAAGAGACTTTGGTCCAGTTGGGAAAAAAAGCAATAATATTTAATAGGCCATATTGTTTTGCTTCTTTTGATTTTTTGTTTAATGTTGAACTTTTATTCTGGTTTCTTAAAATACGAAAAATGAAAATGAAAATTAGGTAAATCAGTAATCCTTTTTTTTTTTTTTTTTTTTTTATAACAAGTCATATTAGTAATTGATTGGATGAAGGTGATTTCACTCCATCGGTTCGGCTGAAATTGAACTTCTATTTTCCCATCACTTTCCGCTTTAACGAGCTTTTCTTTTTCAACTATTGACTAACTTTATGCAAAGTTTTGTTTCTATTTCTTTTCTTTCAAAACAATATTTTCACCATAAACATTATTTTTCAGCATCAGAATATTTTTGCAAACGCCCTCAAATTGTAGAATAATTTTATTTTTAATTTCAATTTTTAAATCATAATGTCTACCAAAAAAAACTCTTAATCTTATACCTTATCTCCTAAACTCTAAACTCCTAATAAAAGTAAATAAACAACAGAACTCGAGAATCTCAACTCCCAACTGCTTTTGTCAAAACATAAGCAAGTTGATCATCATATTTAACGTAGGGAAGATGAATGATTCTCTCCTCAATTTTTTTTTGATAAAGTGTATGTCCATTTCGATATGTTTAGTGCGGTCATAATAAAGTCGCTTGCTGAGTCTATCATTCAAGATGAACAACCCTTCATGATTGTAGAGAAGGAAGGATTCAAAAAGTTCATCAAATTACTTGAACCTCGATTTCATATGATTTCTAGAAGTACAGTTGCGTGAGATTGGATGGGGGTTTATTTGGCTGAGTTGAATGTTCTGATTGGTAAGGTGATGAAGTTAATTCCTAGGGTTTGTTTGACCACATACACGTGGATGCTCATTCAAAATATTAACTACATGTGTCTTACAGTATATTTTATAGGCAAACAATGGCAACTGCACAAGAGGGTCATCGGGTTTAGGAAAATTGTCAGTCACACGGGTAGATAGATCACTAACACAAGTACTTGATAACTTGACATTGTGTTTTGAATTTGCAGTTTGTATTGTTTCTTGAATTGTCTTGTGACAAAAGCATTGTATTTTCACTCCCACAGGTCATTAACACCGTATTGGGCGAATGAGGGATTGATAAGGTTTTAACAATTACTGTGGACAATGCATCCACCAATACAATATGTTCGAATGATTTGAGAGAGTGAATGGTCCAGAAGTTTGCTAATATTGTAGGTGATGTTATTTTACAACCAAAAAACATGCACATGTGGTGCGCTGCCCATATTCTGAACTTGATTGTTCAGGATTATTTGAAAGAGCTGGACACAGATTGTGAGAATGAGAAAAATGGTTAAATATGTCAAATGTTCCCCTCAAAGGGAAGATACATTCAAGAAACATGTGGATGCAAAGGGTTTGGCAGACAAGGTTTTTTTGCAACTTGATGTATGTACTAGGTGAAATTCCACCTATACTATGCTTCAATCAGTTGACAAGCATCGGGTTGCATTTGAGGACATGCTTCTGTTAGATGATGGATTGTTGGGTATTGTGTGATCTGTGTAGCGGAGACGACACAAGGTTGGGGTGTCTACAAGCCACGATTGGGAATGTATAATAACGTTCATAAATTTTTTGAAAATGTTCTATGATGTTACATTGACATTCCCCGCCTCCAATACATGTACAACACACCTCTTTTTGAAGGAGTTGTACACCCTGGAGAGGCCTTTATACACCTTTAGTAGTAGCCCCAATGATTTCTTCAGTGGTATGGCAGGTATAATGCAGGAAAAGTATGCAAAGCATTAGGGAACACTAAACGATGATGATCAATTTTAGGATAAGCAGGTATTGATGTTCTAACCTTACCATATTTACTGTTTATTACTTTTTTTTAAAAATGAACAAGTTTTTATTTTTATAATGAACATGTTTTTATTTTAAAAATGTTCTAACTCACCATATTGATTTATTTTGAAAATGAACAGGTTTTTATTGGTTGCAACTATTCTTGACCCAAATGAGTAAAATTAACTAGTTTGAATTTTGGTTGCCAAAGATTATGAACGTCACTAAATCTGCCAGAAAACAACATCAGAACTCTTTGATGAGTATAGTTTATTATATGGTGACTCGTCTTCTCCTGACTGCAATAGAGATGAGGATATAGGTATTTCTGGGATAGATCTAGAATTTAAAGCCTGTGTACATCTGATTCGTACTTCAAAATTCAATAAATAGATCAAATTGGATAGATACCTTAGTGAAGGTCTTGAGCCACCAACATCTACATTAACACATATTAGAATGGTGGAAACATCATGAAGCTAAGTATCCGGTGCTTGCAATAATGGCTCGAGACATTCTTCCCATTCCTATCACAACAGTGCCATCTGAATCGGTCTTCAGCACGGGTGGAAAAGTTCTTATTGTTTTTTGAAGCTCATTGGCTCCTAGGACTCCTGAGGGTCTAATTTGTGCTAAAAACTAATTAAGAGAAAACATTGAAATATTGTTTCATCGGGATGGGATGGAGGACCCGGAGAATTATCAACTTAATGTCAGGTGATAACTATTTTATTAACTTTTATTATCTTCGATTCATTTACTTTAGCATAACGTCTTAGCTTAACTCTTAATTTGCGATGTTATTTTTATTTGCAGATATGCAAACATATCCACGAAATATACTGGAGGGGATTGACGAACTACCTAAGTCTATCATCCAGGAGGAATATCATGCATCTTCTAGTTGACTTTGTAGGATATTGATGATACAATACTCATCATGATAATGGGTTTCATGGTTAGGTAAGTTGGTTGTGGTTGGAGTCTTGGAGACTTGTGAGTTGTGACTTGTTTTCATGGTTTGGTTGTGACTTTGGTTTCATGGTTTGGTTATGACTTATAAGTACTTGCTAGGTTGTGACATTGATAATTTTGTGTTGAGATTAAGACTTCAGACATGAGACAATTAGCCTTGTTTTATGGTGTTGTAGGTTGCTAGTGTTATTCGTAATATTTTATCTATATTTTGTTATGTTATTCATATTCTGTTTTAGGATTTTTATCATTTTAATTTTAAAATAGGTTTTTAAAAAATCAACAAAGTATAGATAAAAATATTATCTTTAAAATATCCTAAAACCTAAAAACCTAAAAACCTTAATCAGTAGGTCGCGACAAATGATATTTCTCCTAAACTCTAACCCCAAATTCTAACAAGTAACGATAAACTCTAAAATTTAAACCTTAAAACATAAATTATATTAAACTTGTAAAAGCTAAAAACTATATTAAACTTGTTAACTTGTAAGTTGTAAAAGCTTATAAACTTATACCATTTTTCTTTATATGTGAGAGATTATGGGTTCGACTCCCACCAGATGCACAAAGTAGGGGCTAGACTCCGATTTTATGACAAAGTTGGCCTAGTCAGCCGTTTACCTGATCTGTCCGGAGAGTCGTACGGGTGGGTCCCTGTGGAGTAGTCGACAAATAGTCGTATACCACCGGTCATCCAAAAAAAAACTTATAAACATTACCGTTAATAATGTAAACTTATAACTTTAACTTACATAATTATATAAGTTTATTTTGTAGGATATAAGTTTGTAAGTTTTATAATTTATATGAAATTTGTAAATTTTATATAATTTGTAGACTTATAAACTTATTACTTACCATAAAGGTTAAACGACTAAACTTATAAATTTATAACTTTACCCTAAACTTATAACTTATATAGCTTCATAACTTTATAAAACTTAAATTTAAAAGTTTATTATAGACTTATAACAAAATAAATTTATATTGATACGGTTCGGGAATATTGAATATCGATCGATATTCCCGAACTGTCAGCCGAACGCGGAATGAGGTATTTTTCTTAGCGGATTTCACGTGCAAAGAAAAAAATTCGTGAAAAACGCGTTTCAAGTTCAAGTTTCATTTCAGTCTTCAAATGTGTTTTAGCCCTGTTTTGCGCACACATTATTCTAATTCTTCTACTACTTCTTCTAATTTTTAAAAGGAGTGGTGTTTTGCGCAAGTACTTAAAAGATTACTATTTTTAGAATAAAGGTGTCTCGGAGGGCCTGGAATTTTCTGAAACCGCCGTTCCGGAGTCGCCGCTGCCATCGCCGACCCGCCGCTGGTCGCCGGAGGACCGACGGCCGACGGCGGCGGCGGCGTTGCCGG
>JAOWBN010155282.1:0-18544 GCA_028565015.1 Pinguicula moranensis
TATAAAACTGGAGGATGACAATTACCCATTATGGTCCCGTTTAATGAAAGTGGTCATTGGAGGACGGGGTCGCCTACGTCACCTAACGGGCAACCCATCGGCTCCGGAATCAACTGATAAAGATTATCCACGGTGGGAACAGGCGGACTTATGCGTGTGTTCGTGGATACTCGACAACATCAGCAAAAACTTGATGCCCAGATATGCCGGGTATCCTTCTACAAAGGATCTCTGGACAGGCCTCGAAACCATCTATAACAGTGGTTCCGATGCTTTTCAAATCTATGACTTAACTGTGCAAGCAAATCGACAAAGGCAAGGCGAAGGTACCCTTGAAGACGTTTACAGCGCCTTACAAAAATTATGGCGTGAAGTGGATAGACGGGATCCGAATCCGATGTCATGTGCCCGAGACATCGCCATATATCAAAAAAGGCAACAAGAAATCAGATTGTATCAGTTACTCTCGGCAGTCAACAAAGAGTACGATGCAGTCAAGAAGGAAATCTTAAAATTAGATCTGTTACCAACCATCGAGATAGCATACGGGACTCTCCGGCGAGAAAATGCCAGGCGCCAAATTCTCGAATTCGGCATCCATTCACCAAGCAACCCGACCAGAATCGGGAGCGGACTTTCCACTCGGACCCGGTAAGAAAAACCCAAGTCCGGGTCTAAATCATCATCCCGGGTTAACTCCAGCGACAAAGCAAAGCTCTGGTGCTCGGACTGCCAAAAACACGGCCATTCCATCGACCGTTGCTTCAAGAAGGTGGGTTACCCCGACTGATGGTACGACCTACACAATCTTCCGAAGCCCAGTAGTGTAGCCACCACCGTGGGCCAATCTGCGACAGTAGCCAACAATGGCGATGGCCATGGGACGGGATTTGGCGGTGTCATGGCCGGCTTCACGGTCGGACCTTCTGAGCCAAAGGAATTTCACGGTCAACAGATCGAAAACATTGACAGGAATAAGGGTAACGTTTCCTCTCTCCACACATATCCTAATTTGTCCTCAAAACACATAGGTGAAAGTTCGGAACTTCCAGGAATTACAGTCAGACCTTGTGAGAAGTGGGGTGTTGCAGCAACACCCTCAGTTTTTTCGGAAATTAAGTTCTGAGCCCATGGGAATTAGAGAATTGCAAAATGGCCCCCAAAGCATTAAAAAATTACAAAAAAACACCCCATGAGTCTCTAAACGTAGAGATTCGCCCCAATCTCAAAACGGGTTGTTTTGATCATGATCCAGCTACATCAGATGACCTCTCACCATCCAGTGTATGCTCTAGCTCCATAGTTCGCGCAACCAAAAATCCAGAATGGCTCTTGGACTGTGGTGCAACAGACACCATGGCCTACGATACAGCTGATCTTATTACATCCACCTCATCTCGACGGACACATATCCAGACCGCTAATGGCGGTGTTTCTCCGGTTATAGGGGCGGGTTCAATCAACCTATCATCAAAACTCAAACTCTCTAATTGTTTGCATGTTCCATCTTTATTGTGCAAACTTTTGTCGATTAGTCATGCGTCGAAGGAATTAAATTGCGTGGCACTGATGTATCCTAACTTCTATTTATTATAGGATCTTCGTACGGGGGAGATCATTGGGTGTGGTACTGAGAAAGGCGGACTGTACTATCTGGATGAGATATCTCAATAAGGAACTGCAGGGCTTGCTCGCGGAACAGTGAACCATGAACTTGAACTGTGGCACCACCGGTTGGGACATCCTTCCTTGGGGTACCTGAAAATATTATTCCCAAGCCTAGTTAAAAATAAAACTACTCTGAAGTGTGAAACCTGTATTTTGGCTAAGAGTCACCGTCACTCTTTTTTATCTTCTGATACCCGTACTACTCATGTTTTTCATATAATACATTCTGATGTGTGGGGACCGACTCCAAACTCTAGTCATAGTCATTTTCGATATTTTGTGTTATTCGTTAATGATTTTTCCAGAATGACTTGGGTATATTTTTTGAAAAATAAATCTGAAGTTTCCAACACCTTTCAATTTTTTTTATCATATGATCTATACCCAATTTCAGCAGAAAATACAAATTCTCTGTTCTGATAATGGGGGGAGTTTGTCAATGATAGTATGACTACCTTCTTCATGACCAACGGTCTAATCCATCAAACCACTTGTCCCAACAGTCCACAACAAAACGAGGTAGCTGAAAGGAAAAATCGGATAATTCTTGAAATGACTCGTGCCCTCATGATCTCATCCAAGATACCCTCTTCTTTCTGGCCAGAAGTTGTTGCCACCAGTGTATACCTTCTTAACCGTCTTCCGGCCCGGATATTTAAGTTTGCAATACCTTTAACCACACTAACCCAAATATATCCTGAAACCCCACTTGTCTCCTTACCTCGAATATTTGGGTGTTTCGTCTTTGTTCATATGCCTAAACAAGACCGGAACAAATTTGAACCTTGTGTTCTTAAGTGCATCTTTCTGGGATATGGGGTTAACCAAAAAGGCTACAGATGCTATCACCCTCCATCTCGCGACATGTATACCACCATGGATTGTAACTTCCTAGAAAGTGAATTCTACTATTCTAACCCACCTAGTGGACAAGTGGATACTTCTAGTGATCCATTCGGTGTGTTAAATAGTTCAAGCTTATCATGGTCAGATGAACCTCAAGAGCTTGCTACAGAGTCACATCTCATATATATACAGCCTGCCAATAGGATCCAACTCTACCGTCACGAAATCCTTAGGTAAACACTCTGGAACATGACCTTGATAATGTGAGTGAAGTTGTTGACCAGGTTGCAGAGATTCCAGAGACTTATAATCTACCACCGAGAAGGAACAGGGGCATCCCACCCAGAAGATATGAACCAGAGCATATCTCTCGTAATTCAAGGTATCCTATGGCTAATCTAGCCAAAGGGAGTTTAACAAAACAGGCTATCACTTTCCAGAGATCTATCTATGCAGGATAGGTGCCTAAAACTGTGGCAGAGGCTCGAGAAAGAAAGGAATGGAGACAAGCCATGAATAATGAAATGGAGGCCCTTCGAAAAAATCACACATGGGAAATATCGAAGCTTCCACCCGGGAAGAAAATAGTAGGATGCCGATGGATTTATACGATAAAATATAATGCTGATGGCTCAATAGAAAGGTACAAAGCAAGATTGGTGGCCAAAGGATTCACACAGACTTACGGTCTAGACTACTCTGAGACCTTCTCACCTGTAACCAAGATTGACACAATCCGAGTACTATTCTCCATAGCAGCAAATCGTGACTGGCCTCTATACCAATTTGATGTAAAAAACGCTTTTCTTCATGGAGACTCAACGGAGGAAGTCTATATGGTACCTCCACTGGGTTATTCAGAAAATTTCAAAAAGGATGAGGTGTGTAAACTCAAGAAAGCTCTGTATGGTCTTAAACAATCCCCACGAGCATGGTTCGGAAAATTTACCACAGCTATGAAACAATATGGATATGAACAAAGCAACTCTGACCACACCCTGTTTCTGAAGAAAAGAGGTACTCTAATTACATGTCTCCTGATTTATGTTGATGACATGATAATTACAGGAAGTGACATGGTGGAGATCTTGAAACTTCGTAATAACCTGTTCAAAGAATTTGAGATGAAAGATCTCAGAAACCTAAAATATTTTCTCGGTATTGAAGTTCTTCGATCAAAACAAGGGATCTTTATCTCACAAAAGAAGTACATCCTCGACCTGTTAGCAGAGACCGGGATGATAGAATGTAAACCAGCTGAAACTCCAATGATGATGAACCATAAACTAAGAATTGAAGAAGGGTCATCTATGGCAAACAAAGAATAGTATCAAAGGTTGGTAGGAAAATTGATCTATCTGGCACATACAAGACCTGACATAGCATATGCTGTGGGAGTCATTAGTCAATTTATGCATAAATCTCAGATAGATCATATGGAAGCAACTTTGAGGGTAATGCGTTATCTAAAGAACACCGCAGGACATGGAATCACATTAAAAAAGAATGGACATCTAAATATAGAAGGATATACGGATGCTGACTGGGCCGGTAACCCAGTGGATCGACGGTCTACTGCAGGTTATTTCATGATGATTGGAGGAAACCTTGTAACATGGCGAAGCAAGAAACAAAAGGTAGTTGCCTTTATCAAGTCCTGAAGCTCAATTTAGAGGAGTAGTCCGAGGAATAACAGAGATATTATGGCTTAGAAAACTTATGACTAAACTCGGAATCTCAATCCAGAGCACTTGTCCATTGAGGTGTGATAGTAAGGCAGCAATCAGTATATCCAGCAATCCAGTACAACATGATCGGACAAAGCATATTGAAGTTGATCGCCATTTCATCAAAGAGAAATTGAAAGAAGGAATTGTAAGTCTGCCATTTGTACGATCTGAGGAGCAACTAGCAGACATACTTACCAAAGCATTGTCAGGACATATGTTTCATGATACGTTAAGCAAGTTGGGCATCGGTGATCCGATAACTCAACTTGAGAGGGAGTGTTAGTAGGTGAAGAATGAATAGTATTTAAGCCGAAATATGAATAGTGAATACCAGTAAATGCTTACCTGCCAGTGATGATATCTGGTCCTATATGTACACCACAATTCTGATGAAATAAAAGAATACAATTCAATAGATGCAAAACATGTCTTCCTCCTATACCCGTGACAGAAAACACCCATAATTCAGATAGCAAGTTAACCAAATTCTCCACTTCTTCTCGATTTTTGCTTCATTGGGTGTTGATTTCTGTAGAGAACGATGGACTTGATCAACAGTGCGCGTAACTTTTTCATTCCCCCAACAATCCTCCTGATGCTTGCGTTTTCGTGGCCGACTCTGTATTTCATCAACACATGTGAAAGGCTTTACAGCGCATATTTCTACAACGAGACATGGAGAACAAAGTGGTGTTCATCACGGGTGCTTCATCTGGGATCGGAGAGGTCAGATTCCTAAATTATGTCAACGGATTCGTTAATTTTTCGAAGATTAACACGGGTTTTATGACAGCAAATTGCTTACCAATGCCAAGAGAGGCGATACACATCCATATTGGACAAAGTGGGAAAATGTTTTTCTTGCATCTTGCAGGGGTCTAAAATCCTCGACAAGTTTCTTCACCACATCCTCTGGACTGGAGATGTAACCTATTTTGTAAGAAAAGTTTTGATGTTTCACATCGTAGCACGATAGATGCTTTTTTTTGTTGAGTTCATTGTATTTATGAGTGTTTTATATTGATTTTCTCCTTTTACTTTTGGTTTTACTTTTTTTTATTCTACTTCTCCTTTTAATTCTATTTCTCCTTTTAATTTTATATATTTTTGAGTGTTTGATAAAATTATAAAAATTATTAAAAAAATATTTGTAATTAAATTTTGTAAGTTAATTAAATAGTATTTGTACTTAAATTTGGTAAAATAACTTTAATTTATTTACGAAATTACCATTAAAAGTAGAAATAAAAAAAATAACCTGCTACCTACTTTTGAAAAAGAAGTTTTGGTTGGAAAAAAAGAAAGAAGGAGAAGTAGAGTTTTAAAATACTGTTTTTGAAATAATTTATAAAAAAAAGAATGAGAAAAATAATTTAAAAATAAGTAGTACAAAATAAACCCTAAGAAATATTTTGCAAAAATATCCATGTATCTATAATCCTTGGATTTAAAACCAAAAGAAGCGCTTTCAAAAGACTTCTCTCCGACACAAATACTCACTCGAAACTTAGGCTTAAAACCATTTATCAACTTGACAAAATCGGGCTAATACACAAGAAGATACCGTTGTTCCTCTGCAATAATAAATTTAGCAAGTAGCCTACAAATACGCTTATCATCAAAAGTATCTAACATTATAATAATCCGCTTCAGACCATTATATGTGATCTTCTTTCGAAGCTTGTCAATATAAACGGACAGCGTGAAATCTAGGGCCAGTTTGGTAGCCGGGTTGTAGATGGTTTAACCTAATTTTTGTCGAGTAATTCGGGTTTGCCTGAAATTTGGTATCCCGCCTTCCAATCCGCCAGCTTGTCGGATTACTTTTCGAGCAAGGCCAAACCCGAACAAAGTTGGGCAAAAACATAAAATATAACCCAACATCATGGTTGGGTAGGAGTAAACCGTACATATGAAATACTATTTTTACCTTTAATTTTCACAATATTTACGTTAATAGTTAGCTATTTAACTAAAAAAAATTAAATTAAATTCACTAATATAATAACTTAAATTAATTAAATTCACTAATATAATAATTTAAATTAATTAAATTGAGTAAAATAATTATTTATATTAATCAAATTAATTAATATAATAATTTAAATAAATTAAATTCATTCATATAATATTTTAAATAAATTAAATTCATTAATGTAATAATTTAAATAAATTAAATTCATTAATATAATAATTTAAATAAACTAAACTGAGTAATATAATAATTTAAATAAAATAAATTATAGGATATAAATAAAAGGATATTAGTAATTTAAATTAATAATTCGTATAGAAGTGCGTAATCCGTGTTATGATGGACGACTACCAAACGCCCTAAACCAACTACAGAAAAAAATTGAATGTCTTCCATTAAACGCACCTACCCGTGTTAACCCCAGTAGTCCGCGAACCTGATTTATTCTTGTCTGACTACCAAATTGGCCCTTAGTAGACGATTTAGCTATATGTTTAAGCATACTTGAAGTCCCATCCACTCTACTATTAGATGGAATAAGTAGTTAGCAATGCTTACACTTGCCATTTCCCGTCCTCTCCCTATTGGGCCCGAAAAAAGGTTCAAAATCGATCCACACTGGCAACCTTTAACTTACTGAACCCCTTTTATAGTAGGTGCGGATGAACTTGAAGGTGTTCCTTCTATCTGATCATTCTGCTGAGATTGAGAACTTGTTCCATGACTTCCATCCAAGTTTTCTTCAATTTCAAAGTCGGAAAGGGGGTTGTGATCCTAAGAAGCAGAAAAATGTGTTTTCAATTGAGATTTATAAAAAGACAAGGACACAAAAACCACATTTGTGTGCAAAAACAGCCAACAGGGCATGGATATATTTATATTTATCTTAAGCTACCATCAACGTTGCACGGGAACATGTAGTAGCAGTCTCAAAAACCACGTGTAAGTGTGCAAAAACAACCAAGGACATGATACAAATATCAAGTTCATTATGCAGAATAGATCTAGAAGAAAGTCATGGAAGACTACCTTAATAAGTAAATTCTATGCTTCTTGAAAGCACAACACAGTAGAGTAGGATCTATAAATCTTGCCATGGTAAGTACGAACGTGGAAAATGTAAATAAAAACAAACAATTGTCGAACAAGACCAACAATTCAAAAAAATAATCGGACAAAATGTAAATAAAAAACAAAAATCTTGCCTTGGTCATTGTTTGGCCAGGAAATCAGTATCTTTGACGGTGGAAACTGGAAATGGAAGTCAGTCTCCACTCTCCTCCGCGTCGCGCTCGGGCCTCGGCCGCTCACTAGTGGTTACTCTCAGCCTCACAACACAAATCACAGATTCACAACCGCAAAGCTTCAAAACTACAGAAATACGATTACGAAAGCCCAATTTTGATTGAACGAAATTGCGAAATCCGAAAACCCCCAAACCAACAATTGTCGAAAAAGACCAACAATTCAAAAATTAATCGGATAAAATGTAAATAAAATAAATAAATCTTGCCTTGGTCGTTGTTTAGCCGGGAAATCGATAGCTCTAACAGTGAAAATCAGAAATCTTGCCTTGGTCGTGCTCGGCCGCTCGATACTCCCGATCTCGGGTCTCGCGAGTCGTTTCACTTCACTCGGCTCTCGAAATTCGGACGGTTACTGAAAGCTCAAAGTGGAAATCGTATTTCTGTAGCACTAAAGATGCTTTTTTTGGGAGTTAATGCATTTTTTGCAATTTACCTGTTGTACTGTACTCTTAAAAAAGCCAGCTTGAAAAAAGGTCAAATAACACTCGATGGTATCATGGATTTTTACCGAAGACTTTTGAAAAATTAATTTTAAAAATATAAGGAGATAAGTTATTATTTCTCTACTCAATGATTGATTAATCATGTTATCTGCTTAAAATGCTCAAGCAGCTTTGTAGTCCCAGTTTAGAGGGAACCATATATCTATCTTTGCCTTTTAGAAGTGTACCATCTTCTTTTTTTTTTATATAAGTAAATACAAGCATACACCCTTTTACACTTAGTTCCTATATTTCATGAATTATAATTTAGATTACTCTACACTTAGAACTGGGAAATGATATAGCGCAATAAATTTTAGCACAAGAAAATTACAAGACTTTGGTGGACCTTGTATATTCAACACGATTATAATTAGTATATAACATATGAAGATTAATGTTTAATACACAGTATCTACTGTTTTTATAACTTTCTTTTTCTTGGGCTATATCATTTTTCATTAGAACTATCCTGCAATGTAATTGAATTATCTAATCTATTTATATATATATATATGTATATATATATATATCTTGTGGGAACGGAGAGCATCTGATGCACACACGTGGAG
Organism: Pinguicula moranensis; assembly: GCA_028565015.1. Classification (NCBI taxonomy): domain Eukaryota; kingdom Viridiplantae; phylum Streptophyta; class Magnoliopsida; order Lamiales; family Lentibulariaceae; genus Pinguicula; species Pinguicula moranensis. The sequence goes on from JAOWBN010155282.1 coordinate 8,581, forward strand.
CAGACGTTCGGACAAGTTTGACTTGAGATTTCGAGTGAATTAGGGAGAGTTTCAACTGTCATATATCCAATTAGCATCCAACCTAAGTAAATTGGTCTCTTACCCAAACTACCCCTCTAATACGTATTAATGTGATGAAGTCGTCGTATCGCACACGCACACGCACACATATTTTATTTGGACAATTAAAACATTTAGCTAGTGGTCCATGTCGTAATAGGGGTTCAAAACGAAGTCCAAGAGCCACACCACACGCTTCATATTATTGGAAGTAAAGTCTCCATGCAATAACAAAGAGTCGCCGACATTTGGAACGCGACTTCGACTTGGACTCACGACTAAACAGAAAGAAAAAGAAAAAGAAGATGAAAAAGAAAAAGAAAAAGATAAAGATAAAGACAGCAGAAAGGAAACCAGTTCCTTCTGCGGGATTAATTGCTAGAGATAATCTTCGATGGAGATGTCCAGGCAATCGCCGCCGGATTTCGCCCCCCAAGGATCTGAGGAAACGCTAGCCCACCCGCCGTTTTGCTGCCAAACGGCGCCGTTTGACGAATACACCTCCTTACCGGGATTCCCACGGTTCTTACTCGAGTCCAACAAACGGGCATCAACCGCCAATCCGGCGTCGGACGCGGCCCTCTGCACCGACCTCGGCGACATGCCGGCGTAAACTCCTGCCGGCAGAACCAACGGGAAGTTCAGATTCTGCGGCGAGGAGTTCCCCCTGAGGCAGTAATACGCCACGTCGCGAGCGACAGCGGCGGCCTCAGGTGTCGCGTAGGAGCCTAGCCATAGCCTGTCCGGCGTCCCCGGAACCCTGATTTCTGACACCCATTTCCCCCATTTACGACGTCGTATGCCCTTGTACTTTGCTTTGGATGCAGCGGTCGTGATCTCGTTGTTGCCGTATGCGCCCTCTTCTGAGGAGGTACTCATGGTTTTGTTTGGAGAGTAATTTGTCTGCTGGAGTATCTCTATATATAAGTTGAAGAAAACTCCCAAGTCAAATGCTAGTTTAGTTGGGCCAATATAAAAAGGAAAATTCTAGGAATTTCCTGAGTCAAATTTTGAACTAATTATTTATTCCTCCCACTTGTAGTTGGATGGTCTCTGCTTTTTCTATTTGTAAGTGCTTTCCATGACCATGACCAAGTTTGGTAGGAGGGCTAAAGGGTCGAGGCGACTCTTAGAATTGGAAAGGGCAAGACATCGCAACGCCATGTCGGCAATTTATGGAAGCGAGTTTCGGCAAAGTCAGTCCAGCTAGGGATAGTAGATAGCGCGAAACACCGCCACATCATATTATTGGGAATCATATCAGAAATCTGATGTGGCTGGTCAAACTCAACCACCCCACATCTCTATCGTTCTTTATTTCAATAAAACACTCAATTAAAAAATTTGTCTCCCTTATATTGCAAATCTTTTTATTTACATTCTTGTACTATACTTATCGAATAATTTACCCTCATGTACCTTCAAAAGGGATACTTTACCCTTATACTTTCGAAAAAAAAATCACTGTCCCCGAGTGTGATTCACTATCCATTCCGCGAATGTGGTATATTTATTAGGGGGTTATTACCCTTTTTTAAAAGTACATGGGGTAAAGTAGCTCTTTCGAAAGTACCGGGGGATAAAATAGCTCTTTTGAAAGTACAGGGGGGAAAGTAGGTCTTTTAAAAGTACAAGGGAGTAAGTTATTCGATAAGTATAGTAATTGACGTAAATCACATTTTGTTTCTATAGTTTGTCTAATTTATGTAATGGACTATTGTTATATGTTATGATATAATCCTAATTTAACTGAATTGTCAAAAGATTACCTAATTAATTAACACGGAATTAATTGTCATAATTTAATTCATTGTCTATCTAATTATCTAATTATAATATACATAAACTACACATTCACAAAAAATATTTAACAAATTACCAAATAATTATTCTAATTTAATTTCTTTTTTTATTTAATTATAGTTTACATAATTTATCTAATTACAATAAAACAGACAGACACAAATTGATTTTTAGGTTCATTGATTCTAATTTAATTTCTTATTTATTTATTTTTTTGATTTTTTTAATTATAATTTAAAGTATTTCTCTTCGTGCGGCTTCTCCTCTCCGTCCTTCGACAGACACGAAGAAAAGTTATGTAAACTATAATTAAATGAATTAAATAAATAAAAAATTAAATTAGAATCGATGAGCCTAAAAATCAAAATGTGTCTGTCTATTTCATTATAATTAGATTTATTATATAAACTATAATTAAATAAAAACAAATTCAATTAGAATAATTATTTGGTAATTTGTTAACTATTTTTGGTGTATGCATGGTTTACGTAAATTATAATTAGATAAATTAGATAAAATATAATTAGATAGACAATGAATTGAATTATGGTAATGAATTAAATTATGACAATTAATTCCATGTTAATTAATTAGGTAATTTTTTGACAATTCAGTTAAATTAGGATTATATCATAACATATAACAATAGTCCATTCCATAAATAAACAAACTATAAGAACAAAAGACGATTTACCCCCTGTACTATACTTATCGAATAACTTACTCCCTTGTACTTTCAAAAAAGTTACTTTACCCCTTGTACTTTCAAAAGAGCTACTTTACCCCCTGTACTTTTAAAAAAGGGTAATAAACCCCCTAATAAACATACCCCCAATCGCAAAATGGAGAGTGAATCACACTCGGGGGCAGTGGGTTTTTTTCGAAAGTACAAGGGGGTAAAGTTGCCTTTTTGAAAGTACAGGGAGGTAAGTTATTCAATAGGTATAGTACAAGGGGGTAAATGGCCTTAAACTCTTACAGTGTTGACCAAGATCGCTTCAGGACCCCAGAAACCTGTGACAACAACGAAACCACTTTCAGCCAGAACATGCGTGAGTTGGAAGACCTCCTTCTGCCATAAACAGATCAGACCACAGAAGCTCCAATCGCTTCCCTGCAATACCAATCGAAATGCGCAGAGGCATAGCTATTACTAGCACCCAATTCCAATACATCAATAGATAAATCAGATGCATCCAACTAATTTCGTGAATATGCACATCCAAGTGTTTTGTGAAACTAATCCTATGATGGGTGACAATATTGACATCCCACCACCATTGAGCCTCAATTATCATGATGGGACTATTGAACTTCTAGAAGTGGGACAATGATTTAAGGACAAGGAGTATTTAAAAAATATCATATTTTTCATGCCAAAAGAGAATGCCATGTGCGAAAAGAAGTGATCACAAAAGATGACTAATATGTTACAAGCATGTTTCAGAGCCTGTTTGATGCGTGTAGAGCATCAATGCAACATTTAGGCACAATGGATGCAAATGACCGATCCGGGTGATAACAGATTAACGTAGGTGCATGCCTAGTAATATGGATGAATACCACCACCAACTTTCAAAGAGTGTCTTATGAGCTGACTGGCCTCGTGACCAAAGATCCGGGTACATGATACAAGATCCAGTATATTTTATTTTTCTATTATCATAATTTTGTATTGTCATGATCCACTATGATTACATGATGTAGGATTCTTAGCAAATAGCGCAATGCAATTAATTAAGGAAAAATATGATTTTGAGATTTGGTATTCAAAGGCTTACTATGTTTTCCAACGAGCACTTGAGAGTCGAGATGATATTTGGTACCTTGGCCAATGGAATCGAACCCTATACATATAGCTGGTCAAACAACTAAGGATCACACTACCCAAGATGTATCTCGAATGCAATATAGGTCCTCTATCAACCTCAGATGCTTCATGTGTATTTTATCCCCGCTTGTGTCGGTTAATAAGACTCATGCTATGATCAACGCAATAATGCCATGCGTGAAGTATTGCACGTCTTGCTCTCTACTGTTCTCGGTAATCCCCCTCGCATCAGCCATGAACCACTCCCCAAAGGGCTTTATGTTAGACTACATTTAATAAGAAGATCATGTATCCCTTAAATTAAGGGATCATGCCTCCTTTTCAAACATCCTACTTCACGCCTTGTCTCCAATCAACACGCCTGGTCCCAATCAAGCTGCTAGCTGTACTTCATGCATTATCTCCAATCAAGCTGCTAGTGCTATATAATTCTTGTAACCTGTAACAAAGAAGTATGAAGAAAAATAGAAAGAACAATTCTATTTCACGGTTTTTTCCACAATTCACAACACCAACACCATAATTCACAACATGGTATCAGAGTAGTGTTCTAGATCTTCTTGAACCAAACATTGTTCTCATCATCTACCTCAAACCTATTTGTCATAATCCATGGCAGGAAACCTACCAGATCCAACCGATTCCTCATCCGCGGTTGCCTCACAAACCGTGAGCCTTCCTACGGAATCACTGACCGAACAATTCACAAAAATTCTTAACCAATTCGAACCACATGAAAACATCACCATCATTCCGATCAACATGAAGCTTACTGATCACAATTACCCTCTATGGAGTCGATTAGCCAAAATGGCTATTGGAGACAAGGCGTGTAAGTACAACTAGCAGCTTGATTGGGACAAGGCGTGTTGATTGGAGACAAGGCGTGAAGTAGGATGTTTGAAGAGAAGGCATGATCCCTTAATTTAAGGGATACATGATCTTCTTATTAAATGTAGTCTAACACGCCCCTTCAAGTTGGATAGTCGGATCTTCGATACCCAACTTGCTCAATGTCTCATGAAACACATTTCCTGTAATAGCTTTGGTCAGAATATCTGTGAGTTGATTTTCTGATCGAATGAATGGTAGTCGCAAAGTTTTGTCTTCAAGTTTTTCCTTGATAAAATGCCTATCAATCTCGATATGTTTGGTCCGATCATGTTGAACTGGATTTTCTGAAATACTGATCGCAACTTTGTTATCACACATTAATGAAATTGGTTCGAGAACGGGAAAACCTATCTCCGTGAGTAATTTTTTCAACTAAAGGATTTCAGTTAATCCACGAGCAATTCCTCTGAATTCGGCCTCAGCATTGGATAATACTACAACTTTCTGCTTCTCGCTCCTCCAAGTCACAAGACTACCTCCGACTAATGTCATAATATCCGGAGGTAGATCTCTTGTCACCCTGACTTCCTGCCCAATCTGCATCAGTTTATGCACATATGTCGAGATGTTTGTTTTTCTGAAAAAGAATTCCTTTTCCAGCAGTGCCTTTCAAGTATCTCACAACTCTCTGTGCAGCTTCCACATGCTCTTCTTGTCGTCTTTGCATAAATTGACTGATGACTCTAACTGAATAAGCTATGTCGGGCCTAGTATGAGATAGATAAATTAGTTTTTCCACAAGTTTTTGGTATCGTTCCTTATCTGCATGGACAACATTATCATCAGTACTCAGTTTATGATTTGCCATCATTGGAGTATTAGCAGGCTTGCAATCTATCAGTCCAGTTTCAGCCAACATGTCGAGTATATATTTCCTTTGAGAAATGAAAATTCCTCCTGATGACCTCAGAACTTCAATTCCCAGGAAGTATTTGAGTCTTCCGAGATGGCATCTCAAGTTCTTGGAATAGATGTTGTCGAAGATTTTGAATCTCCTCAATATCATTCACTGTTATGACCATATCATCAACATAAATTATGATACATGTAATCAATTTTCCTCGTTGCTTCAAGAATAATGTATGATCAGCATTGCTTTGCTTATGTCCACATTTTTTCACGGCCAGTGTGAATCGTCCAAACCACGCCCGTGGAGACTGTTTGAGGCCGTACAAGGCTTTTTTTAATAAACATACTTCTCCTTTCTTAAAATTTCCAGAGAAACCAGGAGGTAGTTCCATATATACCTCTTCACCAAGATTACCATGAAGAAAGGCATTTTTAACGTCGAACTGATGTAGGGGCCAGCCATAGTTTGCAGCAATAGAGAATAAGACACGAATGGTATCAATTTTGACTACAGGGAAAAAAGTTTTCGAGTAGTCAATACCATATGTTTGAGTGTAGTCTTTCGCGACCAATCGAGCCTTGTATTTCTCAATCATACCATCTGCCTTTCTTTTTAAAGTAAACCCCAGTGACATCCCACTGGTCGTTTCTCGTGGGGTATTGTGCTTTTGATCCATGTTTCATTCTTCTCTAGGGCTGCCATCTCAGCATTCATTGCTTTTCGCCATTTGACTTGTCCCAGTGCTTCTTGTACAGTCCTCAGGATTTTATCAGAATATACTGCTGTCATATATCCTTTTGCAGCCTGAGTCAAACTCCCCCTGACCAGATCGGCCATGGGATATGTAGAGCAATGTGGTACATGTTCGGGCTCATATCATTTCGCAGGAACTCCACGGTTGTGTCGTGGGGGCAGCACATATCGTCTGCATCACTTGCTTCACTCTCTGCAGGATTAGTTAAGATAACAGATGTATCCTCAATTATAGGTGTCGTAGAAGTAGTTACCTCAAGATCCTCAGTAGTCGATGATATTGGTGGTGGCTGAACAGAGGAGGACTGTACTGTCTCTTTGTCTGGAACTTGCATGTCGTATGATGCTAGAGGAGTAGTCGAATCATGTAATAACCAACTCAGTGTATCAGATGATTCATGTAATCTCATGGTGGCCAAATTCTCCCCCCTGATCACTGAGATGGGCCTGAAAGAAATACTCTGTCTCCAGAAAATTACAGTCCATCGTTGTATACACTTTCTGAGTGGGAGGGTGGTAGCAACGATAACCACACTAATGAATTCCATAAACAACAAAAATACACTTAAGAGCACAAGATCAAGCTTAGTACGGGCAGCTCGGGGGATGTGAACATACACGGAGCAACCAAAAACTCTAAGAGGAAGTATGAGAATAGAAGGAACCTCACTGTAAGTAGCCAAAGCTTGAAGCGGAGTTTTTAGCTCCAAGATTTTTTAGGCAAATGATTTGTGAGATAAACAGCAGTAGCAACAGCTTCAGACAAAAAATTGGGAGGAACTCGAGACTCAATCATAATGGCCCGTGCTATTTCAAGAAGAACGATTCTTACGTTATGCAGTACCATTTTGTTCAGGGGTGTCCGGACATGTGTTTTCATGAAGAAGATCATTTGTCAAGAAGAAATCCTTCATAGCCTGATTAACAAACTCACCTTCATTATCAGAACGAAGAATGCGAATACCTTGTCGAAATTGAGCTTTAATCATGATATAAAATTCCACAAATTTTATAAACACCTCAGACTTGTGTTTGAGAAAGTAGACACAAGTCATCCGTGTACAATCATCAATAAATATTAGAAAATATCAATGATCAGCAGAGGATGAAACGGGAGAAGGTCCCCATAAATCAGAGTGAAATCTGAGAAAAAATAGAATCGGTGCGAATATTATTCAATAAATAAGAACTACGATGTCTTTGCCAAGCAACAAGTCTCACAATCAAGTCTATGATTCTCTGAAAATAAATGCGGAAGTAATAACTGAAGATAACCAAAGGATGGGTGACCAAGTCGACGATGCCACAACCAACACTGGTGATCAATAGAACAAGATGTAGCACATGCACTGCCAGTCTGAGTCATCTCTTCGACATAGTACAGTCCATCATGTTCAGTGCCACGCCCAATGATCGCCTGAGTCTGAAGATCCTGTAATAAACACGACAATTTAACTCCTCAGTGACATGACTGACCGACAAAAGTTTGCAGGATGTGATGGGACATAGAGGCAATTTTTCAACGTTAGTGTCGGGGAAATCTCGATAGTATCGCCCCCAGTCACTGGTGAAACGCCCCCATTTTTAATATGTATAAAGTGTTTGGTTGGTGTTGCAGGAACAATAATATCACTAACAACATTATTCATAGTATCAGTGGACCCACAATCAATAAGCCACCAATTACTCATGGAGCTAGTCACGGTACTGGATGAATATGTTGTGGCGACAAGAAGTGGATCTTGGTTAACATCAAAACACCCGGTTTGAAAAAATCGGGGATTGATAAAAGTTGGCTATTTTAGGCTTGTGGACATAATTTGGGGTGTTTTCAGATTTTTTGGATTATTCTGGGTTGGTTTTGGAATTTCAGGTTTTTGGTGAGGCAATTTAAGAATTTTGGAATCATTCTGGGGCCTTTTTGGAATTTTGGAAACATTCTGGGACGTTTTCAGAAATATAGCACTGTTCAGGGATGTTTTTGGAATTTGGGGGTAGTTTGAGGGATGTATCGAAAAAAGTAATGAGTCAGGGGGCCGTTTCGGAATTTGATTAAGTGGGCAGGGCCGTCTCAAAATTTTCAAAGAGTCTGGGGGGCATTTTGCAGGGGCCAAGTTTTTCGGGGAATGTATCGAAGAAGTGAGAGATTTCGAGGACCAATCTGCGACAAAATTAAAATTAAAAGAATTAGATCCAGCTGCTTCTTGGTCATCGTCTTCTCCACTACCTGCGAGATGAATCTGCTCGACCCCTCTTCGACAGTGCCTTGTCCAGGAGGATGGTGATCGTTGCCGCTGCTGGTGGCGACCTCTGGGTTGCTAGTGTCGGTGGCAGCCGCCCCTCCTCCTCTCCGATTCTTGTCTTTAAAAAACCATTCGGGATATCCGATGGTTTTGGAGCACCTCTCTGTGGCGTAGCCCGATTTTTCACACTGAGTACACCAAAGTTTCGATTTGTCCACCTCCTATCCGCGGGATGATGACTTGGCCACGGGTGTGGTCGATTTTGACCAAGATTTAGTAATAAGGTTACTGCCAATGCTAATAAACGAGGGGTCGCCGGAACTGACGGTTGGATTTAGAATCTGTAGTGGAGCGAATTCCCTGTGAAATGCGACATATGCTGATTCCACAGGTGGTAGTGGATTAGCTTTCAAGATGTCGCGCTTTATCGGGTCGAATTCCGGATCAATTAAAGCAAGAAATTAAAATAGTCGAGTTTTTTTGCCTCAATTGATTAAACATCGCAATATCTTCCGGACACTTCATTGGATTGGGTTGTCTCCGATCCATTTCCTGCCAAAGCCGCTGAAGTGTTGTATGCAGTTCCTCAATTTTGATCTTGTTCTGATACAACCGATTGGCGCGTACTGACAGATCAAAGAGTTGAAGTTTGTCGCCACCACTGTTGTAAGTGACATTGAGACCGTTCCACATTGTCTTAGCAGACGGATATGAAGCATATCGATTTACTAATGTTGGTTCCATTGCTGTGAGAAGACTTGTGCAAATATTTAAATCAACCTGCTCCCATCGTTTATATTCGGTCGTCCCTTCGGGTGGTGGATCATCTGTGAGATGATCAAGCTTTCCCTTGCCTCCAATCAACACACCTTGTCCCAATCAAGCTGCTAGTTGTACGTCACGCCTTGTCCCAATCAAGCGGCAAGCTGCTAATATCTGCGAGTTGATTTTCTGATCAAAGCTGTTACAGGAAATGTGTTTCATAAGACATTGTTGGGTATCGAAGATTCGACTATCCAACTTGAAGGGGAGTGTTAGACTATATTTAATAAGAAGATCATGTATCCCTTACCTTAAATGAAGGGATCATGCCTCCTCCTTAAACATCCTACTTCACGCCTTGTCTCCAATCAAGCTGCTAGTTGCTATATAATTCTTGTAACCTATAACAAAGAAGTATGAAGAATAATAGAAAGAACAATTCTGTTTCACGGTTTTTTCCACAATTCACAACACTTTATCCAAACCATGTGGCCTTTGAAATTGTCTGGGCTCGGATGTATGCCAAAGTATGTCTAACAGTAAGTGATCATTCACGCTTTCGTCCACTTTTTATCCTCGGCCTAATCTACTATAATCGGGTGACCTTCTATGGGGAGCTCCCAAATCATCGAAATGTTTTGAAGAGTGATCGTGGATCAACGCCATCAAACCAAAATGTGTGGGTGGTAGGATGCCACCTTTCAAGTAAAGCGGTAATAAAATGATGGTCTTCTTTTAGACTACAACTCAAGTATGCTCCTCCACGGG
>JAOWBN010155393.1:0-18543 GCA_028565015.1 Pinguicula moranensis
TGCAGTCTATTAGCTAAAACTTTGGCAATGATCTTGGGCATAGATCCAATGAGAGTGATGGGCCTGAAATCCTGTGCGTACAATGGTTCTTTTTTCTTTGCCATTAGAGTTATGTGAGCTGCATTGCTTCCTTTAGCCAGGGTACCTGATCTGTAAAAATCAGCAAGTAAAGCAACAATATCAGATTGCAACAAAGGCAAGAAATGCTTAATGAAGTAGAAATTAAACCCATCTGGGCCTGGACTTTTGTTGCTTCCACATTGCTTGATTGCAGCCACTATCTCCTCTGCAGAAAAGGGCACTGTAATGATGAGTTTTTGTGCATTAGATAATACATTGAAGCTTAAATGTGTGATCCTTGGTCTGCTGTAGCTTTTCTCTTTGTATCTATTGGCAAAGTGTTGGAAAAAGCAATTTTTAACTGCACTAGGCTCTTCAATCCATCTAGGGCCATCCCATATTCCATTTATTTGCTGCCTTATCCGGTTAATAGAGATGCTTTTGTGAAAAAAGGCTGTGTTTGCATCTCCTTCTTGTAGCCAAGTCAATCTTGATTTCTGAAAATTGTTGCGGAGCAGATTAATGGATGTGGATAGAAGCTGTTCATTAAGGGAAATCAGTAGATTAGGATCAGCTGGTGCTGCATTCTGATTCTCTGCTTCTCTTGCCAAAATATCTAACTGATTTTGTAGATTCCTTTGTTCTCCTCTCAGATCTCTATTAGCCTCCCTGTTCCATTGCCTAATTGCTGCTTTGAGATTTTTCATTTTTTCTTTGATATTGAAACTGACAGAATGTTGCTGTTGTGGATGAGACCATACATTCCTCACTAGTTCATTGAAATCTGGCTTCAGTAACCAACTGTTAAGTACTTTCATGGGCTTAGGACCCCAATTTATATTGTTGTTGGACAGAATTATCGGGCAATGATCAGAATCCTCTTTCAGTAACCCTTTTTGTATCCACTGCATAGATGTATTCTCTAACCATAAGTCATTAACTAGGAATCTGTCTAGTCGGCTCATAGCCCTCAATGACTTTAGGTACCACGTATATCTTCTGCCAGTAAGTCTTATATCATTCAAGCCCATATCAGCTACAAAGTTTCTTAATAATTGTCTCTCTCTACTGTTTGCATGAGGTGCAGTCCCTTTCCTTTCTGAATTATGCAGTACTGAGTTAAAATCGCCCATCAGGCACCATTTCCCTGAACTGTTCCTACCTTTTAAATCCACTAATTCTGTCCACTGCTGCTGTTTTTTTACATTACTTTGTGGCCCATATACATTGATCATCTTTGAGCTGAACACTTCATTGCTCCATACTCCCGAGACTCCTAAAAAGCCTTCTCCATCCAGAATAGTGTGTCTTTGAAAATCCTTACAGTTCCATATGCATAATAGTCCCCCAGACTGCCCAGTTGAGCCTTTGTATACCCAATAAAATTCTGCGTTGTGCCAAAGAGAAGCACATAGCCTTTGATCAATGCAATCCAATTTGGTTTCCTGAATACTCAAAAAATCTGGTTTTTCTCTAGCTAATAATGCCATAAGATTTGCTTTCCTTCCTAAACCACTCAGACCTCTTACATTGTAGGATAGCAGCTTCATTGAGAATGAAGATATCCTAGTTCTGTAGCTCTCTCCTCTTGCTGTGTGTTGATATACATTTCAACTAGTTCCTTTTTGATTGACGAGGCACACCCATCATATGTTATTCCTAGTTCCACTCCTTTTTCCATGATAAAATCAGCTTTCGCCTCGGCTTTCATTAGAATAATTTGTATAGAATCCGAAATATTGACAACAGATGTCGTCAAAGGGATTGAATTCCTCCAGTCTGTAAGGAGTTCTTGGCTGCTTTCTCTAACCACATCTTTATATTGCTTGGTCTGGCTCCTTGTTTTTGGACCTGTGCACTTGGGTGGAACTGGTGTTCTGCTATGCTTCTTTTTCTTTTCTATTGTAACCGAGGTAGTGGTTTGCAATGGTGGAAAATCATCTATTGGAACCACCGAACAGTGGCTCAAGTCTGGTTTAGTAGTAGGAGGCTCACTGTGAATTTGCACCCTGCCATTTTCAAGAAGTAACTGGTCTGGCGCCTTGATGTACATAATACCAACAGACTCTGGATTTGCTAATCTGCATTCTTTGTGTTCATATTCCTCTATACAGAGGGGTTCAGCTCCATGACATACTGCACTTACTGCTCCTGTAATACTGGTCAATACAGTTATTTCTTCTGCTAAACCAGTTTTTTTTTCTTCCATCTGGCTGTACTTCATTTGCATATTATCTATACTCTTTAATTCCATGAGGGCTGCAATAGAAGAATCATTGGAACAATTATTTTTCTCTGTTTCCTCTGTTTTCCAATCTAACATCATCAACGGATTTGAGTCCACTGCCTGGTCTGCTTTAAATATGGTTGCCAAAGGCAGAGCCTCTAACGATTGATTACTTGTACCCTGAGCCATGCATGCAGATTCTTGGTGTTGTGATTTCTCCTCTAGATCGACCATATCAAATTTATTATTAGATTTCACTAGCTGCTGTAAGACAGCTACCTGCTTACCATGCGTCTCCGATTCCATCACTGAAACTTCAGATTCTACCTCACTATTATCTGTTGAAGATGGCAGACTATCTTCTTCTTCATCACAACCTATTATAAAATCGTCAACATATAGCCTCCTTTGTGTGTCCAGTTCCTTGATATGCAGTAGGGCTGGTGTTCCATCTACAAGAACCCAGATTGAGCGTTCTACGTGTAAATCAAATGGAATCTTCAACAACAAATGTGCTTTCTCAAGGTCTATTTTGCATCTAGTTATATCTTCCAATTGTATACAATCACCAATCAGCGAACCTATCTCAAATATGTTTTTCTGATTCCAAGCTGTTAGTGGCAATCCATATATCTGTATTACACATGTTCTAGTTTTGCTTTTACAGCTGGCTTCCCATGGACTTAAATCAGTTACCCAATCCATTAGCCACATATTATCATTGAGTATTAGATTCTCTAGATCAACAGCTTCGTTTTCCCATAGTAGAATCAGCTCTGAGCCCAGAGAACTGATATTAACATTGAGATATCCTGCAGTACGCAACACCTTTTTGAGATGTTCCAAACCTTTTGCATCTTTAAGGCGGGCTGTATAGCTTGCTTTCAACCACTGCTCTGCCTCTCCACTCACTAATGTAAGTTCTGTTTTTCCAGATATCACAGTTTCCAAAATAGCAGCTACATTCGACTTTTTTACCCAGACACCAGGTTTGGGGATAGCTAGTATAAATGTTTGAGTTGTTCTTTTGGGTATACCTTCAGTCTTTATATTCTTGATTCTCACCACAGAGCTACTAGACGAGGCTTCTTTCTTATATCTTGTTACATTTGCTTGGAGCCTAAAAGAACCGAACCAGATATGATTTAGCTTTAACAGAAGCAGATCAACATCCTCAATTTCCATAAATTCAACGAAAGAAAAAGGTAATTCCTTGTTGCTCAGCTTCCTTGCAATCGCTATTTTCTTGACTAGACCTTGCCTTTTCAAAGCACTATTCAGTCGGTCTTCATCACAGCCCACTGGGAAGTTGGTTATGTAGACACTAAGAATTTCCTCTTTACTGTTGCTTGTAGGTTGATTCAGGTCAACACGGGAGCCTAACCTTTCATGAACTGGACGTTTGAACCCCCCTATGAGAGATTTCTATTGAAATGCAGCTGTCTGAAAATAGTCATCGTCTATTGGGGCTTTCCCAGCTTGGATTGCCGCTCTTTTCACGCGATGTAGTTGTTTCAATGGGATATTCCACGGCACCATCTCTGAATCTTTCTCAGGAACACAAATTATCAATGTGGACGAGCGACAGGGTATAGATTAACTAAAACAAAAGAGAAAAGAGAGCAATGGGAAGAAGGGAAATACTCCCCGGATGCGTAAGGCAAACCGGGGGAAAGGTTTTAGAGTGAGGGCGAGGTCAGATGGAGTGGTCGTCCCGACGATTGAGCCAGTTTCCCGGCGCCGGTAACCAAGGGTTTACTGTTCATGCCAAAGGGAGGAAAACGAGAGGAAATCGCATATAGGTCTTTGTTCAGCTCCTGTTTTTTGTTGTTGTTTGTGCTTATACAGGAAACGTTAATGAACACGGATGACCATCCTGACCGTGATGATGACATCAATAGAGAAGAACTAAATTAGAGTCAAGAACATAAAATTGATCAGTTCGCACAAGGGAGTACAACCACAGGGACTGGTAAGAAACAAAAGAGGCTTACTTCCGAGGTATGGAAACATTTTGATAGGCACGAGAAGTTAGTTGATGGCTTGAATTGTTGGAAAGAAAAATGCCATTACTATAAGCAAGAGTATAATGGGAACACAGCAGTCGGTGGTACTGGAACGTTGATGAGGCATGCAATGAAATGTAGTCTGAAACATGGTGACATGGATTTAGGTTCTGCAAGTCAATCCACACTACATTTCCTTGCTGATAGAAAGGTAACTTCTTGGTGTTATGATCCAACGGTATGGAGAGAGTCTTTGGTTCTCTTGACTGTAGTATACGATTTGCCAATTAGTTTTGGTGTGTGTTCATTTTATGAGAAGCATGTCAAAACATTGTTTAACCCTTCTTTTTCAGACAGTGAGTGCACGTACGATAAGATGCGATATCATCGCATTTTATGAGAAGCGTGTTTTTGCATTGAAATATGAGCTAGCTGCCTCCAAGTGTTGTGTAGCATTAATGTTTGACATATGGGATTCTAGATTTCATTTAAATTAATCAAGTGTTGTTGCATATTACATTGACTCTAACTAGACTTTGCAGAAGAGAATAATCGGTTTCAGGTTGGTTGACAGACACACTGGTGAGGTGATTGCTGAGAGTATCATAGAGGTGCTTGCAGAATATGGACTTTTGGATCGTACTATTTCCATCACTCTGGATAATGCATCCGTGAATGTTAAGGCCATGACATCCCTCAAGGATCCCCTTAAAGCATACAATTCAGGTATTATTTTGAACCAGAGGTGTGCTTGTCATGTGATAAATCTGATAGTTTAAGCAGGATTGTCATCATTGTAGGGTTATGTTGGAAAAGTTCGGTAGGTGTTAGCTTGGATACGAGTGTCTAACCAAAGAATCAAAGCTCTGAAAGCTCAATATGTCTTGCTAGGTTTCAAGCTTCGTATCTTGGATGTAGACATGCACATAAGATGGAACTTATTATATCTGATGCTGAGAAGAGCATTCGAGTACAAACTTCCTTTTGGGCAGTATATGTTGAGTGCATAATTGCATGGTTCCTCTTCCTCTTCCTCCCACCCCCTGCAGTGTTGACTTACTATGATTGGGAGGTTATTGAAAAAATGGTAAAATTTCTTAAAGTGTTTTATGAGGCAACAACTACTTTGTCCGGGTCATATTACCCTACATCTCCTCTAGCGTTGCATCAACTCCTAATTATGGCACATAATCTTTATTTACATAAAGATGATGAGCATATTGGGAGTGCCGTGAGAGCGATGAGGCAGAAGTATTTAGACTATTGGAGTACTCCTCCGTTGTTATATTGTTTGGCCTTTATTATGGATCCGCGAACGAAGATGAAATTTTTTGAACTATCTTGTTTGAAGATGTGGAGTTGGATAGGTCTAAGCGATGACACGGGTGTTGCCAAGAGTGTTGAAAATTCTTTATTTGATATTTATGGCAAGTATGAGAGCAGGTTGGAGGACTGAGGAGGGTTCGACCACAGGCACCTACCAGAAAGATAGTATTGGCATTTGATATATTGGGTACTGGCCTTATTGACTCACCGTCTGGTTCGCAGGATGGAGTTGATGATGGTAAGCACTACGAGTTGAGTCGATATCTACATACAAATTTTGATGTAACGGATGACATCGATAGAGAGCAATTGAATTTTTTACAATGGTGGGAGAGACGAGCAAATACACGGTTCTTTCACAAATGGCCAAGGATCTCTTTTGCATTCCGGTGTCCACAGTTTCATCGAAATCTGCATTCCGCATGGCGGGGAGGATTGTGGAAGAAAGGAGGGCTAGGTTGATTAATCAGATAGTAGAGATGTTGACTTTGATTAAGGATTGGGAGATTCAAGATGATAGAATTGAGAGTTTGGGGTTGGGCTCCCTTGAAGAATATTTTCCTGATGACGATGATGAAGAAGATGCTCCTACTGCTTCTTCTTCTCTTGCTCAATGAAGGTAAATTATTTAATACTACCGCATAGGCCATAGATAGTATTAAACAAGCTTCTATTACACTTCTTTATCTCTACGAATTTTAATATTTTATCAATGTATATGTTTTTTAAGTAAGCTGGAGCTTTTTTTTCTAGCTTTTTCAGATCTTATGCACCGATCATCTTATGGACTTGGTTTGGTTGAAGTTCGATGAAATATCTGAAACTTCTTTACCATAATGAATTTTGGTTTTTAATATTTTTATGTATGTGTTTTTTAAACAAGCTAACTGAAGGTTTTTTTCTTATCTTTTCAGGACTTCAAGATGTGAAGTGAACTTATGAGGCGAATATCTTCTGGAATTGGCGTTGTTGTCTGTTGAAGCGTGATGAACATTCAATTTTGAACTTATATCACTTGGTGGTGGTGGTTGCTGATTTTTGTGTGACTTTTTCGACTAGTTCTTGTTAAACTTGCTGGAATTGGTGGGTTTTGGACTTTTGCTATTGGCTTAGGCTTATATCTTGTTTCTCGTATTTAATGTGCGTATTTTGAACTTTTTGAACTCATATTGATTTAGGACCGCATATATTTTGCTTTTGGTTTTGTATTTTGTAGTGTTAAACCGGTTAAATAGGTTAAACAGGCCGTCACCTTTTAAATGGGAAAAACGGTCAAAACGGGTCGAACTTGTTTCGTCCGTTTCATAGATGGGCGGGCCTGTACCGGCACATTTACAAAATGGGCCGGCGAGCATGGCCCGTTTAATGAGAAACCGACGGGGCGGGCTGGGAAACCCAGCACCCCGCCCTTCTCGCTTGCCCAACACTACCTTTGATTGTTGTTGCATTCCTCACTTTCTACTACCTCTGTTATCTATCCATGTATTATTTTCTCTTAGCTCTCGCAACCCACCCACTAATATTGCTCCTCCCTTTTCGTATTTAGATCTGATAATTTCTTTCCACAAATTTCGTTTCCCCCCTAAGATCCTAGCTCCATATCTTCCTAGCATGGGTCTGTTATATGCCTCTAACCGTTTGACCCAAATTTCTCACTTTCTGTTGGTAAGCAATTTTTTTCCCATTTTATCCAATTGATTTTTTTGTGGTCCGGTGTTCCCCCACCCCTACCCCACACACAGAAGAAGTGTCTCTGAATTCTCTCTAATTGTAGGATAATGGTTCTAGGGTCTAGAAAACAACCAAAGTTGTAAGATGTAAAGGCAAAAAGAACCGAGTTAATGAGCACAGTTTTTCCTTCGAAAGATAGACTTATTTTTTCCCATGATCTCAACTTCTTGTGAAATTTTTCTACTATTTGTTTCCACGTGTCCATTTCCCTTTGATTTGCACCCACGGGTAATCCAAGGTAGGAGAATGATATTTTCCCCGTCTAACAATTCAGGTAAGCAACAAAGTCTTCTAAGATATGTTCTAGTACATTATTCCCCATCAGACTTCTTTTACCAAAATTCATCTTCATACTTGACATCATATCAAAGTTTTGTAATATGGCTTTGATGATCTTTACGCTGCCCCAAGTGGCTTGTCTAGACAAGATGGTATCATCTATAAATTGTAGGTCAGAGAGTTTTACATTTTTCTTCCCTATCTCTACTGGACTATATAGCTGTTAGCTCTTCAGCTTTCTGAATCATACCTAAAAGTTCTTCAGCTGCCATGAGGAACAAGAATGGAGACAGGGGTTCTTCCTGTCTTAATCCTCTTTGGAACGTAAATTCTGTTGTGGGGCTGCCATTTACAAGGACTGAGTTTGAAGCTGATTGCAAGCATTCTTTAATCTATCGATTCCAGCAAGTAGGCAGTCCCAGTTTACCTGCTAAGTCGAGCGGGTAGACCCAACTCACTATGTCAAAGGCCTTTTCAAAGTATATTTCGAGTATTATGGCTGGTGTACATCTCTTTTGTAGATCATTTATCGTCTCATTTGCCTTTTTCCAATGTAAGCCATCTGGTTCCGTGATATTATACTGTCTAATGGGTGCCGGTGGATTCAAGTACGGCCATAAAACGGGTAGCAAGGATATGGGCTCGCGTCAGTAGGAAACAAAATATCTCTTTTTATCTATATACAATTCTAGAAAAAGGAAAACTCCAATAAAAGGAGACCCGGCAAGTTCAAGCTCAAGAGTCTGAACCAGTCAGTTCTATTTACAAGGCGCTATTTAATTGCCCAAGACCAACTCCAATACCAGTAGCTTTTCTTGGGTCGTGGAGGGGTTAATTCAATCATGAATAGAAATGTATCCTTAACATAGTGAAACGACTGCCCAGATTCTTCCCCCAGGATTCTGGAGTGTTTTTGGGATTTGGTATTATTACTCTTTTGGTTCACTTTTTCTAACATTTCTACGGAATAAACCAATTTAAAAATTAGATAACATGCTCTATACCTACGAGTGGGTTTTTCAAAAGGTGCTGTTCGAGCCCTGCTCAGCCTGATAGCTAACACCTTGGATATGATCTTATACTTACTACGAATCAAGATTATTTGTATGTAATTTGTTATCTTTTGTGGATTCCTGACCTTTGGTATTAGTATGATGTGTGTAGCGTTGCCTCCTCTTGGTATTTCGCAATTCCTACAGATCTCTTGCATTATATGGTATATATCGTCCTTCGTCAATGGGAGGAAGTGCTTTACAAAGGCGAAATTCATGCCATCCAGCCCCCGGCTCTTGCTACTGCTACAAGAATTGATTGCTTTCCAGATCTCCTCCTCCGTGAATGGAGCAGAGATTCTTTGTTTTGCTTCCTGGGAGATGATCTTCAGTTGAACATTTCCTATTTTGGGTCTGTTATGATTTGACTCAAAGAATCTGTTCAAAAAGTGAGTTTTAATATAGTCTTTCACACTTTCTACTTCATCCAACCAAACTCCATTGTTCCATATCCCTTGAATATTATTTCTTGTTGTGTTCTGCTTTACACACTTGTGAAATAAGGAGGTGTTTGCATAACCTTGTTTTAGCTAGTTGATTCTGGATTTTTGGAACCATATATTCTCTTGCTGCATTTCTAGTTCATGCAGTCTTTGTCTCATCCGAATACTTTGTTGTGGGTCAACTAAGTTGTTCCCACTTTTTGTTGCTAGTTCCATTGCCTTCAGCTGCTCACTAAGCTCTTTCTTCTGTGTATTGTGACTAGTTGCATTTTTCTTATTCTAGTTTCTGATTTCTTATTTCAGTTTCTTTATGATGCGATCTTAGTTACAGGCTACAAGATCAAATCTTTGAATGTGGTCGATAAAGATGTTCGAGGTGTTCAAGGAACAAGACACATTTGTAGAGTAGTATGGCGAATCCAAAAGAATATTAATCCCCGAAGGAATCCTAACCCCAGAGGGATTCCAAGCTCAACAAGGAGTTCTAACTCGGCAAGGAATTCTATTCCAACAAGGAATCTTAATCTAACACTGAATCCTAGACGAATGAGGAATTTGAGCCTAATATGTAGGTTGAACACAAGAATGAGAGCTAAGAAGTTCAAAAAGGTCCTAAATGGATTGATCCATGAGATGTGAGCTACATCCACTACATTTTACACATTTGAGCCTCATGTCCTAAATGAGATAAATGGGCCCCCATAGCCCATGAAAGCCCATTAACTTGGTCCAAATACGAGCCCAATAAGAGCCCCCAACCCATTAGCCATGAGAATGTCCTACAAGACATTTTCAAATAAGGGAAAAATGAATCCTATGCCATTTGGAAATGAAGATGAGACAAGATAAAGACAAGGAACCTTTGGATAAGGAAACTTACAAATCCAAACTTATCCAAACTCCTTTAGATAGAGTTATTTGCTTCCTAGATAGAGTTATTCTTTCCTAGGCTTTATCTACTAGTTTTAGAGTTGTATTATGAGAATAAAACCACCCCTTTCATCTATAAAATAGGTGGGCATGACCATAGCATGACAATTAATATGTTTTTGATGAATTTATTTCATGGGATTAGTATTCTCTTTTGGTTTTAAACCATCTTCAACTTATCCTTTTCTCTTTGGAGTCAAGTGGCGTCGTTTTCTTAAAGAACTTATCCTTGATTCCTAATTGGTACAATTGTTACCTTTGGGGGTTTAATTGGTGGTGTTCTCGATTACTTTTAACGTGACTGTCATTCGTTGAAACAAGTTGTCTTCAGTGTTAGAAACAACAAATTCGTCCGTGATTGATTTTTTGAATCATCGAATTTGGTGTGAGGTATTGTCACCAAACTGTACCAACTAATAATCAAAGATAAGTTTTTTAAGAAAACGACGTCACTTGACTCAAAAGAGAAAAGATAAGTTGAAGATGTTTTAAAACCAAAAGAGAATACTAATCTCATTATATAAATTCAATAAAAACATCTTAATTGTCATGCTATGGTCGTGCCTCCTATTTATAGATGGGGGTGGTTTTATTCTCATAATACAACTCTAAAACTAGTAGATAAAGACTAGGAAAGAATAACTCAATCTAGGAAGCAAGTAACTCTATCTAAAGGAGATTGTATAAGTTTGGATTTGTAAGTTTTTTTTATCCAAAGGCTCTTTGTCTCTATCTTATCTCATCTTCATTTTCAAAGAGCATATGATTCATTTTTCCCTATTTGGAAATGTCTTGTAGGACCTTCTCATGGATCATGGGCCGGGGACTCTTTTTGGGCTCGTATTTGGACCAAGTTAATGGGCTTTCATGGGCTATGGGGCCAATTTATCTCATTTGGTCTGTGGGGCTCAAATGTGTAAAATATAGTAGATGTAGCCCACATCTCATGGATCAATCCATTTAGGAGCTCTTTGAACTTCTTAGCCCTCATTCTTGTGTTCGGCCTATATATCAGGCTCAGATTCCTTATTTGTCTAGGATTCCTTGTTAGATTAGGAATCCTTAATGGAATAAGATTCTTTGCCGAGTTAGAACTCCTTGTGGAGCTAGAAATTCCTCCGGGGTTAGGACTCCTTGGTGGAATTGAACTCTTTGTTGGATTATGACTGCTTGTTGGAATCGAATTCCTTGCCGAGTTAGAACTTCTTGTTGAGTTAGGAATCCCTCCGGGGTTAGGATTCTTTCGAGGATTAGAAGTCTTTTGGATTCGGCATGCTATCCTCCAAATGCGTCTTGGTCCTCATACACCTCGAACATCTTTATCAGTCACGTTCAAAGATTTGATCTTATACCTTGTACCAAAGATCGCATCATACTCTCTCTCTTGAAAAAGATTTTTCCTCAAATTCGGTCCTACATCAAACGAAAGTTCTTCAGTACTACTAAAACTCATGTCATCACTATATTGTTGTAAACCTAGCTTGGAATACGTATCTCTTCAAAGTAGGACACATGAATGCCCCTTCTCATGAACTTTGTCTTCTCCTTGCAACCTAATCTTAAACATACTCTCAATGGTACATAAGTTAAATCCACTTGCAACAATGATTTAAATGTAGAAGCAAATTCATATAGTGGCAACTTATTTGCAACGTGTACCATATAATTAGTAGAAAATAATGAATTAATTCCTACTCCTTGCCATTAATTATCCCAAAAATAATCCCAACTTTGTCCATGCTTCCAAGCAATAATACATGGTATGTCATGCAATCCAAATTTACTAAAGAACAATTCCAACATGCGGGATTTACCAATGATTAATAAGTGATATATAGTGCAATGATTATGCAAAACATCTTGAGTCATTCCAATGACAATACCATCATAACCTTTTCTCGCACGCCATGGACGTATAAGTACACATAATCCATGCAATCGAACTCCATAATGTTTATCGCATTTCCATGCATCAAACTTAACACCAAAATCAGATTACAAAGGATGTGCAACGACATGCTTATGCTGAATTCATAACATTGTGTCAATCTCAACATGCTCTATCAAACTTTCACCATGTACTTTAAGCAACAAGAATGCATCATGATGGAATTCCTCACAAACAAGTATATCCTTAACTTTAAGATCATGGTAGTTTACTTTCTTGATGTAATCACAACTAACAAATGCAGTATCAATCATTAGAAACAGTTAACACTTTGAAAGCTTTGGCACATGGAATTCACTCCCATGAAACTGAAATCTATTATGCCTTCTAATTATCGTTCTTTTGCATACATCAAACACATAAGAACAATATGAATTTCTAGCAAACAATTCATTTTGTTTTTGAAAGCGCGCGAGTTCAATTGCACAAAAGAATTCATATGCACATTCAATGACAAAATTCGTGATGAATGCATGTTCCCTAATTATAAGTTATCAAACGACATGTGTGTATCTCCAACATCAAATCCATGGGCATAACAATCTTGGAGGTAGCCAAAATCATGCAATTGTTTATTTACACAGGAAAATAACTCATACAATAACTTATTAAGCACGTATAAGAAGTCTTGGGGGCCTATAATAGTCACAAAATACCATATTTTCATATGCATCCAATACATTACCAAAATCAAAACCTTGTATATAGCAATCTTGAAAATATTCACAATCAAGCGTTGGTATAACTAGTTCCTTACCTTAAGGATGATGTACCTTTTACCTTAGTTTCCTTACCTAGATGTGGACACGGTTTCATGCACTTACGCACTTGCCTCTTCTCAAATGATCCATCTTCTTGCATATGAAGTGGTCTGATTACGTCGTGTTTGCTCTTATGCACACCATGATCTTGATCAAAGTCTTTAACCACGAACTCAATAGGCTCATTCTCTTGGATGGACAGTTAACTACAAGGTTTTTTTAATTACTACACAAATGAAACAATTTTGCTCGTTGGTGCACCTACGAGTTTGTTAGTAGATAACAAAGCGTCTTTGTATGTACATACAATCAAAGGCTCATAAGGAATCATAAATATCTCATTCTCACTCTTTTGGGCCATAACTATTTTCTCTTTCTCTCATTTTGTTTTTCTCACTTTTTCACACAACTTACTTTCTTTACTCGAATTTTCTCTCAAAGCCCAGGGGCGAAGCCAGTAATTTCAGTGAGAGGGGGCCAAATCTTTTTTTAAACAAAGTGGTTTTGGTTGTGTTGGCTTGAGTTGATTTAACCTATAAATTACAACAAAAACAACTTCAAAAGTTTGGAATTTGGTTGACCAATAATTCATCAAAATATTAAACTATATAAAATAATTATATTAAATAACTATAAAAAAAAATAATAAACTATTCGAAACAAATGTGACACTAAAGATACAGTAAAATTAATAAAATTCCATCTATGGTGTAATTGTTAGTTCATTGGAATTTTAATTTATCCATGAAAGTTGTAGGGTTTAATCAAAAAATTAAGATACATGGGATTTGAACCTTTCATTTGTTAGATTCCTCGAATTATTAAATTTCTCTTTTCTTCACAATATATAATATTCATCGAATATCATCTCGCTCATACATATGAGTTTTAAGTTTGAAAAAAAAAGAATCAAGAGTTATTATTTACTTGACTCCATTAATCATGGATTTGTAATCAGATATCCCAAAATAATGTTATTCAACGATTTATGATTGTAAAGTTTCTACCAGCATTATCCAAATATTTCAGTCTGTTAGAGAACTTATCGATATCAATCTAGTTGTATTGGTCTGTCCACTAAAATTTTTAGCTAACCACCCAGAATCAAATCTCATTTGTATCAAAAATTTTATTTTTATATCTAAAAAATAAGTGAAAGCGAGATGTGGGATGCGAACCTTTGTCGTCAGTTTAAAAATTGGATTTCCACCAACTGGTCTAAGAAGGTTTTATATATTAATTCAATACAAAATATTATATGTCTAGAGGTACCAAATCAGAAAAATAAAAAAATTACATATAAATTTGATTTTTTAAATTTTTTTTGAGGGGACCATGGCGCCCTGGTCTCCCCTTGCCTCCGCCTCTATCAAGGCCTCCTTTTCTCTCATATCTTTATCACTCTTTTCACACAAGTCATTTTTTTCACTCGAATTTTCTCTCATATTTTCATCACTCTCAATCTCTCCTTCTTTTTCACTCTTTTCATTGACTATTACAATTTTGGATTGATGCTTTGCATATTGAGGTCGTGCTCAGCTTTTACAATTTACACATCTTTTAACTGAAATATTACAAATACTCTCAAGAGGTGGTATGACATCAATACGTTTTCACCTCAAGAACGTGAGTTGCTTCAATGATTTGCACCCTCTCATGAATCTCACCATTCTGCCTTTTATCACTCAAGTATTCTCAATAAGGTTTAGTCAACTTGAACTCGAATTTCTTATCAAGCCAAACAACAATCGTGTAATTGATTGGAACTTGATTCAAGATTGAGAATTATAGAAAAAGAAGGACTTCTAGGGACTTGAAATTTCAAACTCCTAAGACTCCTTGTATAATAGGACTCCTACTTTGATCCAACAATTAGAAACAAATTCAAACTCAAGAATTCTATGGCCTCGACGATTATAAGACACAAGAACTCAAACTTGAATAGATCTCTTGCCGATTGTACCAAAAATTTCGATGAAATGCTATTTTGGCCTTGCAATCATGTTTTTTTAATCAGCCATTGCTTCAACTTTTGAATCAAAAAAAATAATTTTTTCTATTTTTGAAAACTAGCAATGTCACAATTTGAAAATTGAAGAATAAGAACAATATAAAGGATCAACTATCAAGCAATTTTCGGCATTAAAGCTATAAAGGGCTAAGCAACCTAAACGTTGAATGATAGGAGCAAAAACATCCTAAAACTTAGCTTTGATATCAAATGATATGAATAAAGACTAGGAAAGAATAACTCTATCTAAAGGAGTTTGGATAAGTTCGAAGTTGTAAGTTTCCTTATCGAAATGTTCATTGTCTCTATCTTGTGTCATCTTTATTTCCAAAGGGCATATGATTTATTTTCCCCTTATTTGGAAATGTCTTGTACGGCCTTCTCAAGGCTCATGGGCTTTGGGGGTTGTGGCCCTTCCTTTTGGGCTCGTATTTGGACCAAGTTGATGGGCTTCCATGGGCCATGGGGAACCCATTTATCTCATTTGGGACATGTGGCTGAAATGTGTCAAATGTAGTGGATGTAGCCCACATCTCATGGATCAATCCATTTAGGATCTCTTTAAACTACTTAGACCTCATTCTTGTGTTCAGCCCATATATCAAGTTCAGACTCCTTATTCGTCTAGGATTCCTTGTTAGATTAGGACTATTTGGTGGATTATGAATCCTTGTTGGAATAGGACTCCTTGCCGAGTTAAAACTCTTTGTTGAGTTAGGAATCCCTCTAGGGTTAGGACTCATTGTTGAGCTAGGAATCCCTCTAGGATTAGGAGTCCTTGTTGGAATAGGATTCTTTATCTAGATAGAAGTCCTTTTTGAGCTAGAAATCCCTTCGGAGTTAGGATTTTTTTCGGGGATTAGGACTCTTTTGGATTCACCACACTACCTTCTAAATGCGTCTTGGTCCTCGAATACCTCGAACATCTTCATCAGCCACGTTCAAAGATTTGATCTTGTAACTTGTACTTAAGATTGCATCACTTTGGTTTTCCTTTAAGTCTATATCCCGCATATCCAATCACATTTGTTTCCCTCCAAGTTCTGTGTACCATGTCATTGTATTCACGAAAATTCAACCAACTGTCCACACTCTTAATGATTTCTTGCCCCAATCCTTTATTTGAATTTCTAGTTTTACCAGGCAGCGACCCAAATTTCTCTATCTAACCATGTTTGCACCCAATTGAGATCTCCCAGCTACTGATCATTTACCAAGATTTTGTCCATCCTACTCATAGTTCTTAGGGAGTTCAAATACCACGTTTCTGTTTTGTTATTCTCAGGTCTTGCAGTTGCATTGTGTTAATGAATTCTCTTAAGAGTATAATTTCTCTCTCATTCTGATTCCTTGTTGTTCCTTTCTTTCTAATCTATCCAATACTGCTTTGAAGTATCCCTTCATACACCATTTGTACCTTTCTCTCCCACTGTGCCATTGAAGTAATTTATCCCATTGCCTTTTCTTTGCGGGTAAACCTGCATGGCCATAAATGTTGATCATGTGAGAGAGGGTTGTTTCACCTTCCCAGTACCCTAAGACTCCTAAAAAACCATCTTCGTCTATCATGGTTTGTCTTGTGAATTGTTTTGTGTTCCGCATACATAATAGACCTCCAGACAGTCCTTGAGAGGATTTGTACACCCAGTCAAACTTGTTATCATGCCAAATGTGAGTACATAACCTTCTAGTGACTGTTTCCATTTTTGTTTCCTAAATACTCATGAAGTCCACCTTTTATTCTCTCACTAGCTTTATGATCCCACTCATTCTTCCCTTTCCTCCCAACCCTCTTACATTATATGTTATCAACTGCATTGTTTAACCATCTTGGTTTCCTTTTCCTGTCTCCCTTTTCTTACTGCTTCAGAGATATTTCTGTGAGCAATTTTGATGAGTTCCTCTGTGTTCAGATCATCCTCTTTTGCATATTGCAGTCCTAGTAGTTTGCCAACTCGTAATATCTTCTCCGTTTCTAGCATAATATTCCTTGAGTCTGAGGCATGATTCCACTATCAAACATGGACATGGATGGTTTTAGTTGTTCAGGGTGCACTGTGCTTTGCTTGTTAGCATATTGGTCCATTCATCAATTATCTGGTCATTTTGGTTGTGTTATAGTCCTTTTTCTTTCTTTCTTTCTTTCTTTCTTCCTTGGATTTTTGTTTGAAATTTACTAATCTTATACAAAATGAGTTTTTTTTTCATTGTGGTATTTTATTCTGGGATCTAACTTTAACTTGTTTATTTGATCTTTCCTCTATCTCCCAATAGTTCTTTCCTTATTCAATTGTTTCCACATTAAGGCCATGAGCTCATTTGTTAACATCTCCACAAGTTCTTTTTCTTCTATCTCATGTCTGTCCATATCCTTCTCCCGAATTGTTCCTTGTGTTACTCCGTTATTTTGATCCAATTATATCTGCTTCTGTTCCTGTGAATTCTGATATTTTATTTTATTCCCAGGCATCACTCTCTGATTCTTTAATATGTCATTAGACACTATTTCCAACAATGTCTCCTGACTATCTCATTATCTCCTTGCATACAGTTTTTCTCCATTTTAGAAGCTTCATCTTCCCAGTCAGCCTAATTTTTCAGCCACCAATCTATGTGCACCAGTTGCCAGAACTTTCCTAAACTGCTTTCTTCTGTAACTAAGGGGGCTGCCACTTCTATTTTGTCTCTGACCTGTGTTGAAAATTGAACTCACAAACACAATTTAAAAGAACTAGTCTGGCAACAACAAATCAGACTGATTTTTTATTTGTTTGGTTACTAACAAAATTGGGTTGTCCGAAATTCTGTGACCTTGTAAACTAATTGGGCCAGCTGACTTTTTTATAACTTTGTTGTAACTGGGCCGTCGAATCCAGCCCAACACTCTGAAATCCGAACTTAAAGGAGATTACATCTGGGCCATTAAAACAAAATGTAGAATCAAC
Source organism: Pinguicula moranensis (assembly GCA_028565015.1). Taxonomy (NCBI): domain Eukaryota; kingdom Viridiplantae; phylum Streptophyta; class Magnoliopsida; order Lamiales; family Lentibulariaceae; genus Pinguicula; species Pinguicula moranensis. The sequence continues at coordinate 17,720 of JAOWBN010155393.1, forward strand.
GGCCGTTTCTGTCCAAGTGGTCGATCCTTGTGCAAGGAAAGCTAAGATCTGAACCATCGATTTCAAAATTGATCCAACGGCTAGTGCCTAAAGAAGCAGTCCAGCAGGTCATAGTCTCGAGAAGACCAACCTGACGCCTCGTCAGACGTGACAAATCTACACCACTCATGAGGCAAAATTCCATCCAAATCCGACGGTATGCATGTAACACTGTTCATCGACTGATGTGCCCGTTTGAGACTATCGATCGCGAACTCCATCCAACGGCCAGCCGAATCTTCTGCACCTCGAGGAGCTCTCATCTGATCGAGCAAATCTGACCGTTCCACTCCCATCATCATTAACGCTCAGGATTGAGTCAACAACTCGTTTAACGGATCTGTAAAATGGACCGTCCGATTGACTCGTCTTAAACGGTCAAGATTAAAACCGGAAAAATATAAATATTCCAAACACATAGAAAAACATACAATTCATTCATTTTTCCTTCAAACTTCACTCTGATTCTCGAATTCTCTCAACTTCAAATCTCTTTCTCGACTTACATTCATCTAAGTTTCATATAGAACGTAGTCGATTTCTTGACTAAATCTACAGAAACTTCTCCGTTCCCGATCAAAATCTTCAGATCTTGATTGTTTTTTCAAAACATTTTCTCAAATCTCAGTTTTAACCAGTTAAATTTCTCTAGCTTTTATTAGAAAATCGAAATCATTCTTCAAATTTGCATTCTTTTCATACACACTCCAAAGAGGGACATAGTCTCGGATCTCAAGTTTATACTTGCAGATCTGCTACTATATCCTTTTAACATTCAGTATATT
>JAOWBN010155503.1:0-18542 GCA_028565015.1 Pinguicula moranensis
ACTACCTCGAGGAGCCAAACTTCATGCAATAATAGATGCATGCCATAGTGGAACTATTCTTGATCTACCATTACTATGCAGAATGAATAGGTATGGATTATGACTATACCATTTCATTGAAACTATAAAATAACTCACATTCTACAGGAGTGGATACCATAATGTGGTAAGATCACGGTCGTCAGTTGGCTATTTATATAAAGGAACCAGCGGTGGATTAGCTATATCAATTAGTGCCTGTGATGACATCAAGATTCAGTTGATACTACAGTAAGAAACCAACTTACTGTGAAATCCAATTAGAATTTTTCCCATCCATCTCAGCAGTAGCTTATCGGTGACATGGAGGGATCCATAAATATTTCTGAAGAGAAAACTGAGATATATGTTACTCCAATTTTAAAGGATTTGAAATTGTATTCTTTTCTTCATCAACCTAGTTGATTATGGAGTTTGATAATTGTGTAGGCGTTTTCTGGGAACATTGCGACCGGTGCGCTGACGTACTGTTTCATCAAAGCTGACGAAAATGAACCGAGCTAACATATACGGTCGCTTACTTAAGGCGATGCGCCAGACTATTCATGACACCCAAACAAGAATTTTCGGAAGTGGTCCTATTGCATCTCTCTTAAAAAATATACTGCACAAAATGCTACCTACCACATGTAAGATTTTCATTCTGCACTAAATGTTCTTACACGAGAGCTTCACATGATGTTTATACTTGGGTTAACAATTGTAACAGAATTCCAACCTAACATTCCCATTTTGCAGGAGCCCCAACTGTCCTCATCAGAGAAGTTTGAGAATCACTCGAGACAAATCACTCTGTAAATGATGAATCATATATGAAATGTTGATTCGACATTCAATGCACTACTGAGCTAGTATTTTGAACTGCTGAGGCATAAAATTTTCGTCCTTTTATTTGAATATATACCCAATCTGTAGCATATACTTCAGTTCTCATAGATCATTCTTCACTAAAGCAAGTTTCTATCAGGATAATAAAATAACTACATTATGCTCCATTGTGTTCAAAATATCTTCTACTGTTAACAAATACATCTTAATTTGCCACCTGATCCTTCATATTCTACTATCATCTAGATTTACATAATAATTATAGCATACGCACTTATCTTTTACTAATTACATTATAACCTTTGTACATAATACTAACCCCTTTCTCGGTATGGAGCAATGGACGATGAAACATGATTCTTCACATACTATTCCAAAAGGAGAGCCCAAACTGATACGCATCAAGTTAACTAAGAAGTAACCGACACTAGCCTCTTCCTCGCGGCGGTATAACATTGGGAGTAGCAAGAATGGAGGTTGAGCCAGTCAGAGGCAGGGCAGTAGGTGTAGTGGTGGAGCCAAATGGCGAGCACACACTCTTGCTCCACTTCATCCAACTCTGAGATCAAAGTTTCCATTATTCTCGCCAGTTCTGCCTTTTCACCTGTATTTAGAATTGGTGCATCAGTGCTGTAGTTTACCCTGCAGAGCAGAGGCAGCCATGAGGTGAGAATTTTCATCTTCGTTTCTCTAATTTTAATTCGTTGCTGGTTTAAGGGTGCAACATATCCTTGTTCCTTACAAAGACTCATGTCTTTTGCTTGCTTGATCAAGAATTCTGCAAAAAAGTTGAACAACATGAAAGATTAGCAATCGAAAGTTCATGAGAATGCTTAACACTTTAGAGAAAATCAACCATCAATCATTGTTCAATAGGATTCAAACTTTTCATCACTCCACAATGCATAGTACCAGTAAAGTTTGTCCAAAGATCACTCTTTTAATTTACCTGATGCCCGAACTAATTGTTGGAATCTTATTTATTTAGTAGTAACTTAGTTATTTGGTAGTTGCTTAATAGGATTGTTGGTTTATTTGATAGAGTTTTATAGGATTAATCATTTTAGATTTAGTAGGATCCCAAAATGTATTATTGAATAAAATACGGATTTTCTTATTATTTACAACATGGTTTCATAGACAGGTTCTGACTAAACCTAAAAAGAAAATCCTAATTCCCGGCCTTCGCTGCCACATCTCCGTTGTTTGTGATTGGAAACAACCGGACCCCTGCCCGCATCGGAAACAACCATAAACACGACTTACCGCATGCCCACGGCCGCCCACGCCTGACCGCGGTCGCTCTCCTTCACGGCGCCCTTCACAGTCGTTGTTTGTGGTGTTTTTGCGACGTGGTTCCACTGAAAATTGCCCGCGCCGTCCCGATCGATCGTGAAGGATTTTATGGTCATTCGTCGTGGATTTTAAAGATTTGCTGCCATATCCACGATCTCCAGCGTCCGTTGTCGCCAATTTGCGATCTCCACCGCCCGTTGCCGCCAAAAAAACAAAATCTTCATTTTTGGTAGCCAATTGCATTTGTTATATCAATTTTCCTTAATTTGGTATAGTTCGATGAATATTTGTGTTTCTATTGATAATAAGGATAGTTCGTGTGGATTGGTAATTACTTTTTTTGGTACTGATCGCCTAAACTTGGGTAACCAATTAGGTGTTGTTTTGAAAATTGATTATGATTGTGTTGAAGGATGGGATATGGTTTGTTGATAAGTGGATATGTAGGTGTTATCGACTGCACGGTGTTGAACTATTTTCGTGTTGTTGTCTTTGAGATATTTTGGGTTCATGTTTTGGAGGTGTTATCGACTGTATGATGTTGGATTGTTGTCGTGTTGTCCTTGAGGTTCTTTTGGGTTCAATTAGTGGAGATGTCATCGTTTGCATGGTGTTGGTCTGTTGTTGTGCTATCTTGGGTTGGAGATATTTTACCCGTCCAACGTTTGACTATTGCTGGTCGAAATTAACATCGTTTCTTGTTGGACTAACGAGAGGAGGTCTAGTACCTAGCCGGAGCCAGCAAGATGGAGACTTATGCTTGAGCTAGAGAGGCCAGTAAGATGGAGACTTATGCCTGAGCTAGAGGTACCTAAAAGAGGAGTGTTTAGTGTTCTGGGACCAGCGAGAGGATGTCTAGCACTTAGTCAGGGGCCAGCAAGATGGAGACTTATGCCTGAGTTGAAGAGGCCAGCAAGATGAAAATCTATGACTGAGTTGGAGGGGCCGGTAAGAAGAGTGTCTAGTATCAGGTTGGGAAGCCGTGTGTCAGTTAGAAAAGTGAGAAGTCATGCGGTGGATGGAGAGGTAAGAAGCCATGCGTATGCATTGACTAGAGAGGTGAAGAGTCGTGCATCGGCAAGAGAATGGAAAGAGGAACCGGATAGACCAGATCTAAAGGAGATATTGGGTTGCACAATCTACGGATTCTGAGACCAGATTAGAAGGATACTGGATAGGCCAGAGTGGAAGAAGGATACTGGATAGGCCAAAGTGGAAGAAGAAAATGGATACCACCGTTGACTGTTGGGAAGCCAATCTACTGCTGAACGATGTGTCAAGATGAGTTTAGTGGAGCGCACTTTGAGGAGAGTGTTGGGATCTTATTTATTTAATAATATCTCAGTTATTTGATAGTTGCCTAATAGAATTGTTGGTTTATTTGGTAGAGTTCTATATGATTCCCGATTTTATATTTAGTGGGATTTGATTTGTAGTATTATATATATCCTAATTAATATTCCTGAATAAATTAGGAATTGTCTTATTATTTAGAACACTGATTAACAATGAATTCGTGGCTTCTTCTTCATCAAAGATGATCTGAGGCGACAACGTGCGTGGTTATAAAATAGGAACTAGTAGGCTAAGGCTTTTTTATAGTAATTTTCTTGCTTCTCTTTTTATATTTTTATTTTGCTTCTTATATTCCCACTTGTATTTATCAAGGTTGTGACTGTTTGCAAATTAATTTTTCTATAATAGCTTATTTTTAAATAATTGTATTAAAGTTTCAAAAAGTCTTAATATAAATATAAATATTTAAAAGTCCAAAAGAAAGAATCCATTAGAAATAAATTTGAAAACTAAAAACTAAAATTAAGAATTAAAAAAATATTTACAAGATTACTATAGGATTATAAAAAGTTGATCCATACCTACTTCAAAAAAACACTTCACCCATAAAAAAAGAGTAAAAAAGAAAAAATAGAGTTTTGAAATTTGAATTAATCCGGAAAAAGGGAAGAAGAAGAAACAAAATTTTAAGAACTATAAAATATGCTCTTAGTATCAAATTTATTAATTATATGTTTATATTTCATTATAAAAATTAGACATTTTTGTGTAATCAATATGAAATATCATTTTTATGTAATCGATATTCAGTTATTTTAACACTATTTAGCTACAATAATTTAAAAAATAGTAGCTGGGAGGATTCAATAGTCAGACATACTAGTCCTGTCTCATCCCGCTAGTTCTTTAAATCCATGACCTCCTCCGCAGTGGCGGAGCCAGGGATCAAAGGGGCCATGTATCGCAAGATGCAGTAGCTGCTCCTCGGCAGACATTTTGACTTGTATCCATACTGCACGATCCGGCTTAATTGTGTGGTTGTTAACATAGTCATTAATAATAAAAACGCACATTTTTCATTTATCTTACAGTAGGACAAATAGTGACTTAGCAACGTGTACATATAAAGCCTCATGATTGGTGATTGTTTGCCCTTAGGGGGGGGGAGGCGAATCGGTTCACATACAACATTCTCTTCTGTCTTCTTGTGCATTTATTGCCTAGATTCTCCATAACCAACGTGCGTGACCGTCATTTTCTATATGGTATCCGAGCCGGCTTAACATGGCAACCAACGCTTTCCTTGAAGAACATCTCAACTGGTGGGCATTTTGCTGAATGAAACAAACTTCCTAGTTTGGAAGAGTGGAGTAGACTCTATACTGAAAGCAAAGCTCAAAATTGGATTTGTCGATGGTACGTTGGAGAAACCCAAGGAGGACACAAAGCTATTTTTTAAGCAGAAAAGGGCGAATAGACCAGTCTGTTCCTGGATCAAAGGATCAATGACGCCGAAGTTAATGAGACAATTTATGTTCGTGCATGATGCACGCCAACTGTGGCAAGACTTGGAAGAAAGATTTGGAATGGAAAGTTTGTCACATCTATTCGAATTGAAAAGAATAGCAGTTGTGCTAAGGCAAGGGACAGTAACTATTGGTGAGCATTTTGGTAAAGTGAAATAGGTCTGTGATCAGTACAATCAACTACGACCATTACTTTACATTGAGTGAGAAATTGGTGGGCTATTGAAAAAGGGGGAGAACGAGGATCGAGTGTCTGATGGGTTTAAATGTCACATGAACATGAAAGAAGTTAGATAATATGCTTGGCTCCACTTCCGCGACTGGACAAAGTGTACAACATGATTGCCACGGTCGAGGTGAGCATTCATATGGCTGTAGGAAGTGATGAAATGAATGTGGCGCTAATGGCGAAAGGAACAGGGTGGAAAACAGAGGGCTCTTCACATCAGAAGAGCATATTTGACAGAAAAAATAAGTAATCTTTAGTGTCATCACTGTGGAAAAATGGGTCATGCTTTGGACGCCTGTTACAAACTAAAAGGGCATCTAGAGTGCACTCACTGTGTCAAGAAAGGGCACATAATGTCTCATACCTCTTCCTGCTTGAATTTTGTCTGTTTCAAGACCTTAAAACCAACAAAATCTTTTTGTTAGCGTTGTGGTAAAAGAACTCTACATCCTGCGTCCAGCCTCTTTTGATCCAAAACTTATCCAGTGTGTGCAGAGCATCTCTCCATCAAGTACATTGTCTTTTAATACACTTTGTACACCTTCTCTAGAACAATGTTATTCTGGCAGTGCATGTACTCTCATTAGCCATGTTATGTTACACAATATACTGGGGCACCTATCTTTTGATGTATTAAATCACCTTGATCATTCTGAATCTACGAAATCAATGAACAGAGCAGTCTTTTGTGAAAAACCTGTCCTTTATCTAAACAGAGTTGTAATCCTTACTCAGATAGTGTTAGTGTACCAAAAGCTATAGAACCTGGTTTATAGCTTGATGATCAAGCTTAGAAGGCTTGAGGTCTTTTGGGGTCAGGGAGTTTCAATGCTTGTCAGGATATTTGAATCGGATGAACAAGGGTATTCATGTTCACCATACCGTGACTAGTTTGACTTTGGAAAACTTGAAGGACAATCAAGTCAAGCTCCGGTGGGAGGTGCACCATATCCAAAAGATGATCAAGGACATCATTGAGGGTATCCCCCATCCGCCACCCCACAACACCACTCAGTGCCAACTTGTGATGGAGTACGGGGAGTTAATTAAGAGGTTCGCGTCTTTGGGGACTTTTTGTCGTCTGGCCAGGCTGGATACAATCGAGTCCTCAGCGGGCAGACAGGATGAGTTAAACTATCTCTTGTGCCGGCTTCGCCACTGTGTCCGCCGAGACTAAGGAAAAGCAAGCCACCTACGGTCCTTTTTGTCTTTATTGGTGTATATTTCGTAGGTGGGGTTGGTTTTTTGTGACTACTCCCCTCCAACCTTGTTGTATGTACTTCTTTTGAATGTTTCGAGTAGTTAGTTATGTTGTTCACCTATCATACACAGATCTGCAAAAACATTGTGGTAACCATATACAGGGCTTGCCCCAGCATTTACTGTATTGTTTTAAAAGGAAATGGAACCTGTGAAACTTTCCTTGGCAAACATTGTGGTTTGGAGAGCGCAAAGCTTTCATTAGGTTTTCCCATGAGAAACCTCGAATGAGATTCCTCGTTCTTTGTTAGATGGAGCTCAGAGCCCCATTGATGGTTTTCTATGAGACACCTTGAATGATGGGGCGATATCCTCCCTTGCGAGGGGTATTGGCCCCTCAAGAGTCTTTTACCTTTTCTAGCCCTACAAGTGTGTATTGGGTGCCTCTTGTAAGATCTCCAAAAACTATACTACGTGTCATAATGCAAAACACGTGCATGCAAAAAAAAAATTCAGATATGTTTTAGCCATGTATCTTTGCTAATTTACACAACTTAATTTAGGGTGGAGGAATTTTATACCTCTTGAAGAACTTCTATTCTTGAGAGTAGTCTCTTTCTTTTGAGGTGTTCAAGTGTCCACCCTCTAGAGTAGTCCATAACACCACTTACCTTGAGGATAATATACCAAGATGTATAACTTTGTATGCTAGGTCTACACTTCAAGACTTAGAAAATGAGATAAAAAATTCTCCAAATTTTCAATTCTTTTCCAAACAACTTTCGGGTTTTCCAACTTTTGGACAAAGAGATTTCTCAATTTTCGACTAAGGCTAAGAAAATGCAACCATCCCTCATATATAGAAGTCTTAGGGTATTTATAGAAGAGCCAAAGTGCCTTAAGAATGACAAATGTCTAAACAATTGTCCAATGTATGTCTAACATGCTTTAAAAAATGACAAATATCATAACACTTGTCCATATGCATGTCTCACATGCTTCGAGGTATAAAAATGTCCCAACACATGTCTTAATACATGCATAACATGTGTCATTAAGCAATTTTTCTAGAATTTTTCAGAAAAATTCCAAAGTAATTCGGTAATTGTAAAATAACCCCTAAGCTTTTGGAAATTATGAAATGACCCTAAAACTTTCGGTCATTTTATAATTAACCCTCAAGAAAATGGTGTTAATGTATGTGACTCTATAGGTTCTCAATAACTTGCCAATGAACCTCGAATTCACATAAATAATTTATGTTTACTGATTTATACACTTATAAATCATTAATCCCTAATTCAAATGCATTGACCATGAGTGACCTCTATCAAAATATCATGACCTCCAAGTATTAAGAATAGTCATGGAAGAAAACTTTTCTTTCAAGAATTAATTATCGTGTAATTAATATCTTTTCACTAATAACATATCCATAATCTCGTATATTGAGGTTACTTGTCATCCTCATTAATATACAGAAGATTTCTTGTACCGGAAGTCATAGTCATTAAGTTCTAATTATAAACTCTTTCTAATTGAACTTGTGTTTGTAAAGGCTTCCATGACTTCTTACAAGTGGGCATAGGAATATCTTCTTGTGACAATTTAGGAGTGGTGAATTCTTTATTGTTCATTCATAATCTTTTCGTACTTCAAACCATTCCCAATACTATCCATTGTTACCCATTTATCGTGTAACTCTAAATAGAATCAAAGAGTGGCATTCATACTCAAGATCTCTATATGGTGATCTAAAGTCTAAGGATCACTTATACCCACTATTCTTTAGAGTATCAACCATTGGCAATATGATGATCTCTATATGGGTCAATCTGATGTACTTGTTAACTACAAGCATCCATGTTTCTAGTTTAAGTGTCAATGCACTATAGGTGATGATATCAACTATTTCCTTCAAAAGGAATTGGCTGAGAACATGCTAACATGTCCATATTAGTTATGCCTTATATCACTAATACTATGGTTAGGGACGTTTAGTATTAATAACTTTAATTAGAGTGGTCCCATCATTACAACTCTTTATGATACACTCTAAGTTATCAACGCTAGGCTTCATTATTTTTACATTCTATAAATAAAGATATAAATAAACAAGTAGTGAAGGTTGTTACAATCATAGATACAACATTAAAATATTACTATATAGGCCTAAGGTGATTGGACTTAGGACTAACACTAATAGTACTCAGTTTGATAAAATAATTTTTCCTTATAATTCTTATTCCACTGCTCAGGTGTTGTCTTCTCTCACATTTTCTCACATTTTCTCACTTTTTCGACCCCTCATGTCTGGGTGATTCCAATTCTCCACCACCACCTCTCCACCCCTGTCTTCAGTTCATATGCACCACCCTTCGCCTATTACACCTACATTGCTTGCGTTATTTGTATTGATTCTATGAACAAGTTTGTATAAGTATCTTATTTTGCAGACCCATCTTCAGTGGCTACCGTGATAGTCCCCGAGGTTGTTGATGTTATTATTATTGCTCCTTATGTTGATACTGAGCCCTCTCGGTCATCTGCTTCTACCGCTACGAACCATGCTTTGGGCACTAAATCCATGATAACTTATTGCAAAGCTGGGTTTTTGGTAGTGTCATCCTTCTTATTTGAAAGTGTTGCATCCTCTCGCATTTTCTCAAATCTTGTTGTTGCTACTTAACCACGTGGCTTTAAGTCTGTTGCCAATAATCTTACTTGGCTTTTAGCTATGAATGAAAATATTTATAATTTTGTAGCAACCATACTTGCTTGTTCCTCGCCCTTCTGCATCGAACGTTAATTGTCAAAATGGGTATTTTGGACCAAGTTGCCTAACATTTCCAGAGTCTGAAAGCTTGTCTTGTTGCTCAGGATTTTAATAAGGTCTTTGGTCGTGATTATTTTGACACCTTAAGGTTGATGGTCAAGGCTACTACAGTTTATGTTATGCTTTCTATTGTTGGCACTCGTCGATGGTTTCTTCATCAACTGGATGTTAAGAAAACGTTTCTTGCTATTCATCTTTCTGATGATGTTTACGTTTAGTTCCCTAACTATGTTGATCCTCTATTTTTAGACCATGCTTATCATATGAAGAAAGCTATTTATGGCCTCAAGCAGGCCACTCGTGCTTGATTTCAGTGCTCCAATGCTTTTTTATTATCTATTGGGTTCACTTGCAGGCTGGTTGATAAATCCCTCTTCATCTTCTCCAAGGATCCGCTATCATTTATCTTATTCTTTACGTATGATGATATTAGTGTCACTAGCAATGATCCTCTCTCTTGAATACTTTTGTACACATGACGGATTTTGAGTTTGCTAAGAAGGACCTATATTAACTCGCTATTTCTTGGGCTTGAAAGCTACCACTACTTCTGATGGTCATTTCTGAAGTTAGCTCAAGTATGATTATGATACTTTTATATCGTGCTCAGCTTATTGACAGCAAGCCCCTTAGTACTCATATGGTTGTCTCACATCATCTCAATAGCAATGGTGTTCTTTTCTCGGATCTGACACTCTACCGCTCTCTTGTTGGTGGTCTTTAGTAACATACTATCACTTAACTGAATCTAGCTCATGCCATGAATTCAGTCAGTCAATCTATGCATGCTCCCACAGATGATCACTTTGTTGTTGTCAAATGTATCCTTCGATATGTTAAAGGGACTCTTAATTTTTTGTCTTTCCTTTTGATTGTCTATTTATCCTTGCGCCTTTGTTTCCTACGCACATACTGATTGGATTGACTATCTAGATACCTGTCAATCTACTATTTGTTTCTTGATCTACATTGGTTATAATCTTGTCTCCTGGAGTATAAAGAAGTAACCCGTCGTATCTCACTTTTCTTGTGAATCTAAGTATCGTGTTGTTGCCTCCACTGCTATTGAGGTTCTTTAGCTAAGCCATTTGTTTTCTAGTTTTCGGGTTTCGCTTTCTCAGTCCCCATTGCTTCTCAATGATAACCAGAACGCCGTCCTCTTGGATACTAATCTTGTTATTCATCGTCGTGGTAAACATATTAACCTAGATTATCATTTTCTCGTGAGCTTGTAATGGCTGACAAACTTCGTTTGCAACGCATTCCTTCTCACTTATAGTTGGCGGATATCTTTATTAAAAGCTTATCACTGTCCCTTTTTGCTTTCTTCCTCTACAAACTTCTCGTCTGTTGCAACCTGACATTCAACTTGTGGGAGTCTTAATGAAGACTCCATAAATGTTAATTATTATTTTCCTTTTAGATTATGATGATGTCATTATTCATATCTTGTAATCAATTTAAATATGTTTATATAATATATATGACAAGCACCTGCAATTATGTGGGGAGTTTTACGAAAATTCTCTTATTCAAAAATTCTTTCTCCCCCTTCTCCACCCTAGTCCCCATATGGAACGAAAAGTGTTCCCCATCCACCTATATATTTATTCCCATTGGCCGGAATAAAGTAGCTAATCTCCCGTACTAGATTATTGTTAATTGAATAACTTGTTATTGTGATATATCACAGCCGCAAAAATGTAATAAATTTTCTATAAAGTTTTACTTCAATTTTTTGAGTAAACTCACTAAGTTTCAATTTATAAATTAAATTGAACACAAGCCATACTCGAACTTAGATAACTAACCTAATCTGGCCTGGGTTTATTTTTCAGAACCGATACCTACATTAACTGAAATAGAAACCAAACCCAACGTTTGTCCATCCCTGTTATCATACAAAATAAGTTATGCTACTAACTTCTATGTTTTTTTTGATACCATGGTGTCCGAAACCATTTTGACTCAACTAATCTATAAGATCTATGCGAATTTTAACACATGAACCTGTGAATTATGGGAAAAGAATCCCTCGAATTCGTGGCCCCAACAAATTATTTGCACCCAATGATTGTTAAAACATAGTTTTTTTCTAAGAAGGTTACTAACTTCAGATGTAAAGTGTAGAAATAAGTTGCGAGGGTAAAGTATTATCTAAATTAAAATTTAATGGGGGCAAGTGCAATTTATCTTCTTTTTTTTATAATTAAAGTTTTCATTCTATCAGCCAAATGGCTCAAGATTTATAGTACATAGCTGCAGTTTCACTGCACTGGAACCACCAACTACAGAACTTGTATTTATACTCCATCCTTAGTTGTCTGTAAGTTGCCTGAACACAATTCGACAGCAGCCTCCTGGTATCCTTAACCAATCTCCAAGTGTACAGCCCCTATGATGCAAGTTGTGCGCAGTTAACCAATGTCATAGAGTGATCTGAATCCATTCAACAGTTGATATGTAATTGGTTTCTGTATCAAATCTTATCGCATTTCTTTCTTTCCACAACGCCCACGTTACTGCATGCCACACGGCCTTCCAGACCTTCGATCCCAAGTTACATGGCATAGTTTCATGTGTTCTTCAAAATGGCTTTGTATAACAAAGGCATTGTTGTTTCTCACACCGAACCACTTATAAATAGCAGCCCAATCTCAATTGCATTTGAACATTCAAAGAAAAGATGGGATGCATTTTCTGGATATAATCCGCATATCACACATAATTGTGCATTACCATTTATTCTCACACTCCTACTGATTAGATTTGAAATAGTGGGTAGTCTATATTGCACTAGTCTCCAAGCTGAAACTTGCACTCTCTTAGGAGCAATTTTCCCCCACACTTGAGGTAATACAACACCATATCCTTCTTCATAAGAAATACTTCCATGCAGCGCTGAATAGGCAGTTTTAAGCGAAAACAGACCATCTTTTGTCCCTTCCCAATACCACTTATATGCTCCCATATTACACTGATTTCGAGTCTGTAAGATATCCTGCAGAGCAGCCAGCTTCTATGTTTCACTGTCTCTTAGTGCACGTGTAAACTCTAAATTCCATCCCCGAAAACCTTGGTTCACAGTAGACACAGCATTCACTGTAAAATCCTTTTGCGAACTGATTTTGTATAAACTTGGAAATCTCAGTGAAAAACATCCTTCTCCTTACCAATCAAACTTCCAGAAGATAGTTTTATCACCCTCCTTCATCTGAACTTTTACACGTGAATTAAACCAGGGAGCCTTAGAATTTTTCCAAATATCCGTTCAGTATCTCGAAATATGGTCTGGGATTGTAGTTAGAGTCCAGTCACTCCATTAATCACCCTCTTTGAAATATTTAGACATGACAATAATGCTCCATAAACGCTCTGTTTCCACTCACAGTCACCAAAGCCATTTTGCTAGGAGTGCCCTATTCATTAGAGATAAATATCTGATTGCAAGTCCCCCTTCAGCCACTGTCCTGCAGAGTTGTCTCCAATTAATCCAATGGATTAGTCTGTTGTTGCTCGATTTCTGTTGCCATAAATATTTACTCAGAATCTTCTCAATAGATCTAAGAATCTGTTTAGGTGCCATAAATAGTAACAGATAATAAACAGGGAGACTGAACAGTACAGATTTCACAAGTGTTATTCTTCCAGCCAAATATAATAACCTGTTTTCCCACCTTTGTATTCTGTTTGTAATCATATCTACCACCGGCTTCCACATTCTCACCCTCTTAGGGTTATCTCCAATTGGTAGTCCCAGATATATAAATGGAAGTGCTGCTGACTGACAATGCATTAGCCCTGCAAACTATGATAAAACTTCATTTTGTATATTCACCCCAAACATTTTACTTTTGCTGAAATTTATTGGCAGACCTGATATCAACTCAAATATACAAAGTATTCCTTTCACTTCCATCACATTTCTACGGGAGCCACCTGCAAATAAGAGCGTATCATCGGCATACTGAAGGTGAGAGAGTGACACACTTCCCACTTGAATTCCTATCAACCTCCTCCTCTCCACGGCCTGGTTGATTAATATATTAAGTCCCTCAGCCACTACGAGGAATAAAAAAAGGTGATAAAGGGTCACCTTGCCTTAAACCCTTCTTGAGTTTAAACTCTCCTATACTACTACCATTTATTAAGACAGCTGCATGTGGAGTTGTAACACATTCACGAATCCAGTCAATCTAGATTGTGCAAAATCCAAGTTTTCTCATCATACACCACAGGAACTCCCAATCTACATTATCATAGGCTTTAGCAAAGTCTACCTTAAAAAGGACAGTAGCTTTCCTTGATTTTTTTACTGAATGTATTGACTCATTTGCAATTAAAACCCATCCAGAATCTGCCTACTTGAATAAACGTTGACTGATTTCTCAAAATAATTTTGTGCATCGCCTTTTTCATTCGATTTGACAACAATTTTGATAACACCTTATACCCACAACCTACCAAAGATATAGGTATAAAATGCTCCAGATGTGTAGGGCTAGAGACTTTGGGTACCCAAGTTATAAATGTAGAATTCATAGCCTTTGAGAGACGCCCAAACCTGTAAAAGTCTCTGATAAACTTGATGAAATCTGCCTTAATAGTCTCCCAATGTTTCTGAATGAAGAAACAATTGAAACCATCCGACCCAGGACTCTTGTTTGCAGAACAGTTCCATGCTGTCTCCTTAATTTCAGCTTCTGTAATTTCAGAAATAAGGAACCCATTATCTGAATCTGTAAGAACGCATCCTGCTGGAGTATCTAATGTTGGACGCCTCCATTCTTCTACAGAAAAATGAGACGAGAAATAACTAGTGATTCCCGCCTTTACTTCTTCTACTTCCTCTGACCAAGCTCCATCAATATATATCCCTATGATACCATTTAGTCTATAATTCCTGTTCACTTTGGCTTGAAAAAACCGGGTACTATTGTCCCCCCTCTCTAATCCACTTAGATCTTGATTTCTGCATCTGCAGCATCTCTTTGTTCTGAATAGACTGTTGTAGTTGGTGCCACAATTGCTTTCTTTCTATTATATCTGCTTCTGACGGATAATTATTTTCTGTTTTTTCATCCAGAATACCAATCTGAGCTCTTAATGTTTTTGTTCTGTTATCAATTAGGCTGAATACCTCTTTATTCCATACTCCCATATTTATTCTTAGTTGCTTCAACTTCTCACATAAAACGAAACTGCTGTGACCATTTATCTGAAAATCATTCCTTTCAGTTTACAAGTGCAATTTACCTTCTTCTTTTCTTCATTCTACATGTCAGAATACAAATTATACACAGCACATTATCAGATTTTCGGTCATTCATCAAAACCTTACTTCAAAATATTGTTTGAGGCAACTTTTTTTTCGTTATATATTATTTTTCATTTTTTATCGGATAAATTAATTATATTATTGAAAAGAAAGAAAATTTGCATACATGGCATAATCTATATGAACTTAATTCCTAACCAAAGGTTACGGTAAAGTATTATCCTAGATTCGAGTACTAGCTAAAGCTAGAACTAGAAGTAGGGGTGACACCGCTTGAGATCTAGGGCATTATTTTTCAACCGTTTATACTTTTTAAAATATAAAGAAAATCAAAGTTTGCAAATATTTATGAGTGCTAAAGATAGAGCTTATCGAACATATTGAAAAAAAGAATTTGTACAAAACGTTTTAGAAGAAGCGGTTTCACTTGTAGCTGCTTCAGGAGCGTTTCTATAGTTTGAAATATAGAAATAGAAACAGGAATGGACCAATTGAACGTCCCATGTGCTATTCTATTTGGGATAACTTGCGTTTCCTGGCGGTCCAATGGCAACTAACGCTATTGCTCAAGAGGAACCGAACGACGACGATTGGATAACAGTGAAGCGCAGAGAGAGAAAATCCGGAAAATTGCCCTCATTACACCAGTGAACGAAAAGAAAACCCCTCCGTTTTCTCAGCGCATCCACCGTCTCCGGGCAGAAACAGACTCCTATTATTTCGCAAATTTTCCACCATCCTGTGAAGAAGAAGATATGTGGAAGGTCTTCGCACCCCATGGTAAAGTTCGTGATGTCCACATACCTAAAAATCAGGAACTCACAAGCCGACGGTTTGGCTTTGTCCGATTCGCTCCCATATCAGACACAAAAGTTATGGAGCGTCAATTGAACGGCCTCTGGGTTGGCTCGTATCAAATCTTAGTAAGCATAGCAAGACACAGTGTCAGAAACGCGACCGAAAAGAATTTGATGGGGTCGCGAGAAACCCTAGCACAGGGTCATCCAGTAAAGCCTCAGGAAGAAATCAAGGTTATCAAATTTCAGGCGAATCCTGCAGAATCAGACTGGCTCACACACTGCATTATTGGCACTCCTAAAAAAGGGGTAGAAATAGCCTCAATCACCAAATATATTAAGTCATGTGGGTTCACGGACTGTAAGGTTATACGAATGGAAGGTGGAGAAGTACTCTTGTCAACACCCTCCCCTGAGATGAAAGATGCACTTTTTCTTGACAGTGCACTGCTAGATCGTTTTGGTCTGCAACAGGCACGTCCTTGGAGAAAAAATAATTCCATGGGTTCACGCGATGTTTGGATTCAAGTCCGTGGAACGCCTTTACACTGTTGGTACAAAGGTTTTTTTCGAGGAAATTGCTCAAAATTTTGGAACCTTGCTCCGTATTGATTCTTCTACGTACGACAGGGATGCAATGCATCGCACACGCCTGTTAGTGCAAGTTCAGAACAGATCTCTCATTGATGAATGTGTGCGTATTGAATCAGAAGAGGAGAGCTTCACTGTGCACGTGTCTGAGGAATTAGGACAACAACGACTCATGAAGCAACAAGTCTGGCAGAAAGTAGAAAATTCAACTTTGCTTACTGGTGCTGATTTTCCACCTCTAAAACCAGCATCTCCTGCAATAACGAACCATCAGTTATTGCTACCAATTGGAAACAATATGATCCTGGTGACAACAGATACACATGCTGTGTCTGAGCCCCAAAGGGATACACTGCCTCATTCTGAAAACAATTATACAGAGAAAGATACTTACATTGAACCATTGCAACCTGAGCAGTACAAGAAAAGGCCTGAAGATATGAGTATAAATGAGCAATCCATTGATGCAGCTAATCTTGTGCAGGTACACTCTCCCTTACAATTGAAAACTGATGTCATTAATCTTTCGCAGACCTCAGACCCTTTTGGTTTACAACCAATCATTGAACAAATGAGTGCGGCATCTCAACATAAAAAAAAATGCACAGTCAGAAACTCTCAAGCTATGATTGTGCTGAAGCTCAGGGACAATTATTACAACTTTTGAGAGAAACAAGGTATTTTTATCAAGATCTACAGGAACAAAACGAGCAGTTCTCACAAACAGAAACTTCAACCAGTGAGAAGGCAGAGGCGCGAAAGAAACATGACACAGAGAGTAATCATAGTGAATCTGCTGCTATTTGGAGATTGGGGAAAGATATTGGGATAACAAGCAATCTCCCGGATTCAGTGATGGAGAAAAAAATTGAAGAGTTGGAAGACCGTGATACGGCTTTTGCAAAAAACATTCAGTCCAGAGAGGGAGCAGAAAAAGTAGTTTTATGAAGATCATGTCCATAAACGTAAGAGGCCTCGGCCGTCCGGGACGTAAGGCAGCAATCAGAAACCTGGTAAGAAAACACGACCTGAATTTCATATGTCTTCAAGAAACGAAAAAAGAAAGAATAGAGCACTCTACAGTTCGGAAAATCTGGTGGTCTAATACCGCAGATTGGTCCTTTGGTCCGTCAGTGGGGCAGTCAGGTGGTTTACTGTCTATCTGGAATACGGAGTCTTTCAAAGCAGAAAACTCTACTGTGCTTCCTCACTGCTTAGTGGTAAGAGGAACATGGCTTGCTACAAATCAGGAAATGATGATTGTAAATGTGTATGCACCAGGGGATTTGGCAGCTAAACAAATTATGTGGAACTACATATCCTCTTTGATTTTAGATGATCAGGAGGGGTTCCATTGTATCGCAGGTGATTTCAACACAATACGTTTCCCTGAGGAGCGTTTGAATTTCTACGGTTCTCCATCTACTGACATGTTAGCATTTAATGAATTTATTCTTGACGGCAACCTGGTAGATCTTCCATTGTTGTGCAATCAATTTACATGGCTAAATGGTCGAGGTACGAGTGCTAGCAGAATAGACTGCTTCCTGTTGTCTGAATCTTGGCTGACTACATGGCCTGAATTAAAACAGCTTGCCCTCGACAGAACAATAGCTGATCATAGACCTCTTCTTTTGAAACCTGTAAGTGTAAATTGGGGTCCAAAAACATTTATGGGGCTGGACTGCTGGAATTCAGAACCAACTTTTGCAAAGTTTGTAGAAACAGCATGGTACAATCTATCAATTTCCGGCTGCAAAGGATACATGCTCCACTGTAAGTTAAAAGAGCGGCGTGCTGCTCTGAAGGAATGGAATCTCAATGTATTTGGGATGACAGACAGGAAAATAGATCTACTACAAGGCACACTGAATAGGCTTGATACTTTTGGCAAAAATAGAGAATTAACTATGGAAGAGGTGGACCTTAGAAAGGCTACATGGTTGCAGTTACAACATACCTTGAACAGAAAGGAGGCAATAACATTCCAAAAATCAAGATCAAACTGGATTCGCGAAGGAGATGGTAACACGAAATATTTTCATGCCAGGGTTAAGAGCAGGCGACTTCGGAATGGAATACAAGGACTCTTGATTAACGGTGAGTGGACAGATTCTGTCTCCGCAGTGAAACAGGAAATATTTGAGCATTTCAAAGAGCATTTTTCAGATATAACATGGGACAGGCCAAGCCTTGATTTAGAATGTGTGACGAAACTTTCGGCGGAGGACAATGCCCTTCTCATTGCACATTTCACCGACAAAGAAATATTTGACACACTGTGGAGTTGTAATGGTTCCAAAAGTCCAGGGCTGGACGGAATGAATTTTAATTTTATTCAGAGACATTGGAAAGTTCTCAAGCCTGATTACACTGATTTCTTACAGGAGTTTCATAAATCTGGGCAGCTCTTAAGAGGGTTGAACTCTACATCAATAATTCTTGCTGCGAAATGTTCTTCTCCTCAGGAACTGCATCATTTCAGACCTATCTCTCTTATCAGCAGTGCATACAAGTTATTATCCAAACTTTTGGCTAACCGCCTACGGCAGGTAATACAGAAGATCATCTCACCTCAACAGCTAGCATTCATTAAGGGAAGGCAAATACAGGATGGGATATTATT
>JAOWBN010155614.1:0-18541 GCA_028565015.1 Pinguicula moranensis
ATTTACAAAATAATTCGTGAGGGTAATCTTGTCTTGTAAGTCATTTTAAAGTTTGATATAATTACAATAATGCCATTCTAATTTTTAAAAAGGAAAAAAAAACATGTCAGGAGATGTTTATTTTTTAGAAGGTTTTCTTTCTTAAAATAAGAACAAGTAGTAGAAGGTGGGCTGCGCAAAACACTCATTTTTTAAAAAAAGATGCTTATAAGCACAAGTATAATTTTAAGAACCCTGCGCAAAACATGGCTTAGGTATGCTCGATCCTCCTCAAAGAAGACAACATTCGGCATAGATTCTTCTTCCTCCTCATCTACCATCAAATTAGTCTGGTAGCCTCCTCGTTCACCACCTCTCCTTCCTCCACAACCCCTACCTCCAGACCGTCCCCTTCCACCCGAATCTCTCCCCTTGGGTAGCTTAAGACAAACATGCATCATGTGGCCTATCTCTCCACAGTGGTAACACCTGCGAGTCTCTCCTGTGCACCTATTGTGTGATCTTTGTTGAGGCACTCACTCCTTGTATGAGCCCAACTAAGACCTTCACGACCTTGGGATTGAGCTTCCCCGAAATCTCCAAGCCCTTACCTTCCACATTATCTACCTTGTCATCTCTCACACGGCAATTCAACAATCCAACACAACTCAACAATTCAACATCAATATCAACACAATCAATCTACCAAACCACCACGCCTAACTGGATTCTCCACCTTTAAGTGAACATCATAGCTTCAACACTACTCCAAAGGAACACAAACCAACCATCAATAACGACAAACAATCCATTACCTCGGGTTTTCGGCGTGACTGTTTTTTTTTACTTTTTTTCACGGCCTTGAGCTTCCACTGGTGGGAGAGGGTTGTAGTCGGCGGCCGTGCGCCAAGGTTGGAGCCGCATAGGAGGGGCTGCACCACCTAGGGTTTCTGTGGGCAGCGCACACTCGGGCTCCATCGGCGATGGTTGGGCTCCGATGGTGGCGCGACAGTCAAGCGGGGTGGTGTGGCAGTGGCTAGGGTTTGGGACCAACTTGAAATGAAATTAGGTTTAGACAATGAAAACTTGTTTATTGAATAAAGGCCCTTGGGCATATATAGGGTACATATTCATATTTTGCAAATAGGTCCCTAAACTAGTTAATAACTACTGAAAAATACCAACACTCATAAATAAAAACGATGATAATGTGGCCATCTAACCTGGCTGTGTGGCCATGCTCCATATTTCCTGGACTGAAGAGATTGGTTGTTCTTGTGGTGCATGGATGACAATTATGATTGAACCAGCAATGCACATTACACAGCCCAGTATGCCCAATTTATGTAGCTTCTCATTTAATATAAAGTGAGCCAGTACGGCACTGCAACATACTGATGTTAGAGATGCCCAAGTTTGGTTGCATCACTATAAGAAGGTATTCTGTGTAATTAGGACAAAGTGACAGATGCAATTACAAAATAGGTTACCTGATAATGATACTCAGTGCGCCAAGAGGCGTGACAAGAACTGCAGGAGCAAATGCATATGCCACAAAGTTTGCAACTTCTCCAATAATCACTGGATATAAGAAAGAGCCTTATGTACATAGTCCGAAACAAATTAGCAGCTTCGTTTTTCCAAATGGCAAATTGGTCCGCCAAGTTTGACATACTATGCAGGAAATGCTGCAAACTCTTTAATTTTGGACTTCTTTGAGTGTCAAATATGTAATTTACTAGCAACTAGTCAAACATCATGTCTAATATGCAAGAATGGAATTCATTTTCAAGTACTGATTTTGAAAGAAAAAAAAAACTTTTTAGATTCAGGAATTTGCTGCCACACTATCTGGAGTGGACGAACATGAAAATATTTCAAATCCAATCCTGCAGGTATTTTGGCTAGAAGAATCACAACGCGCCATAACATTTCGACACCTCAATTCATAATTCACTATCAGCAAGGTCCGCTGTGTTCACTCCTGATCCTTGCGGACAGGAATCTCAAAGCCAGAGTGAGACACAGAGAATACAAAGGGAATTCATTTTTTAGGGGGCACTGAACTTTGGTGCAAAGTAACAAAACAGGAGGAAGCATAGTGAGCTAGGACAACCAGATATTTGGTAAGAATGGTACCAATACCAGGCAGTGGAAGATGGATGATAAGAATGAAAGTAGCACTATCCATTCAGAGGTAATTGAGCGGCACAACACATACCAGAATCGCACATCCTAATCTTTCTAGTTAAATAGAAATTCATTAACAATTAACTGCGATGCTTCTAACCATTTTGATTTTTCAGAGGTTGAATGGATATAGGATTAAGTTTTTCTATTGACTAGGAAGCTAATTCTTCTTTCTCCCAACCCCACAGTTGCATATCCATCAATGCTTGGAGCTTGTGGCCACTATTAAACATCAGAGCAAGAAGCATTACACCATCCAGAAGCAGTTTTGATGGATCATCTTCCCAGATGCAATTTGTTAAGTCGCACAAAACTGACAACTAGTAATCTTATACTAGAAAGTTTGCCTCATCCAAGAAAATTTGGCTTATTACGCCTTCTCCAATGAAGCGCCCCAGTTCCAACAAAAAGTGAAATAAACAACTAAAGATTTCATACCTATTACAAATGCAATCTGTAAAAGAAAAATGTAAGCAAACAATGATACAGAAAAGAACAAAATCGAAGGGGAAAAAAAGCAACTCACTTGTGATCATCCCAAGCCACCATAGAGGCTCCAGTAGATATGAATACCCCCCAACACCTAACAATCCCAAGTGAACAAACCGATGATATCCATAAATCAAGAATGCAGACGGAAAATAATCAATTTTCCGAACAGACCCTAGAAAAGAAGATAGATAATCTTACCAGCCCGAACACCAGAGACAGCTGCAGCTCTCCGGAGGCCTTTCTTTTTTATGATAAAGCTTGCACCAATAAACCAACTAGAAAGTAGAGCCAATATAAATCCTTTAAGATTGTCCTTGGAGAAACCCATTACTACCACAATCTATAGTAAGAGTTTCTTCTTCTTTTTCTTCATGGAAATCTTCCAATCATCCTTGCTCTCTCTGTCTGGCGAATGGCGATCCCTCTCATCTGCCAATCATAAAGCCTAATATAAAATTTCTATTTTTCTGTTCTTTGTTTGGTGTGTGTGCGGGAGAGGATAGTGGTTACTGTTTACCGAATTTATTGCTCAAATAATGGGAGCTTCGTTATAATTATAAACCTGCTTATACAAAATTATTTTTGACCTTCATTAATCTCAGTAGAGAATTTCAGTTCTCATGGTCGTGATCTAACCAATTTATTTGAAAATTGAACCAAGAATGATCGCAAGAGGATAGTGGCCTTCTCTTGTGTTCGATGTTTCATTATAAGGTGATTCTAAATTTAAATAGTTTTATGTAATTTCTTACCATCTAAATCATTTTTTGCTGAAAAGAGTTCATTAAAATCTTCAATCATGAATTATAGAAACTATTATGAAATCCACAATATACGCATTCAATCTATTCTCTTGAAATTATTAAATTTACAATCATAGTGTATCAAATATATTTTTAACTAAATTATGATAGAGATAAGATATACGCGACCTTACCTTATAATTATATTTTATTAAACTATAATCAAATGTCACGTTAAATTTTAAAGTTAGTTGGGATCGGTTCGAATTAGATTGCCCAAAGCCTTCAAACTTGAAAACCAGGAATTTTGCCAAGAAAATAGCAAAATAAGAAAATCATAGCGAACAAGCTACGAAGGTAAACATTCGTCATTTTCCCGTCAAACATCGCAATTTTCTTATCTGCAGGATGTAAGCGAAAAATAGGAACTTCTTCGAGTCGGTAGGAAACTTTTTCACCGACGGAGATCAGATTCCATGGTGCGATTCCAACATCGTCGCTGTAAGAATTCTGACGTTATGTTTTTGGTGCATTACTGTAGCGGCACGAGCTGTTCGCGTTTAGGGAACGGCTGTATGTCTACTGGATTTGAAGTTATAGTTATGAATCCCCTTAGGTTCAAGGTACAAACTGTTTGATTGGAGCTTTGGATTTTGATCGTTTGAAATGGAAATCATATACAAAATATCTGATACAGTGTGAACGAGAGAAAAATAAATAGGATTTGATTTTGGGAAATGATGAATTTAGATAATGAATGTCCATCAAATTTAGTGTAGCAGATGCACGAATGTGAATATGTTAATTTGTTTCCTGAACATTGATTTAATGTAGCCAACATTACTCCTCTAGGCAGGCCTTACTTTCTTTAAGAGCCTTTTGGATGTTCTATTTATTCCCTCTAATATAAGGAAGAAAAGCTATAACTGGCATGCATTTAATGTGAGTCATTGTTCTGCGATGTGTATTCCTTATTTCCTTGTCAAACTTATCTGGAGGGTTGCACGTCTGTAGGGTTGTGAGCGAGAGATTGCTGATGCTGAGAAAGGGTCTTCTGATGAAGTCAAGAGTGAATGCATCATGCGCTTGTCTTGGGCCCTTGTCCATTCAAGGAGGCCTGATGATGTACAACGTGGAATAGCCATGCTCGAAGGTAATCTTGGATTTCATCATTTCTCCCAGTCTCTTGCTTTGATGTGTGTGCACGCATAATCTTTCATATTTTTTCTTCTTTCGTTTTTTTCATTCATAACTTAAGAGTCTTATGAATTTTCTTTGTTCTCTCTTGACCTCTGAAACTTATCAGGTTTGGTTTCTTCTGAGTCTGGCAACGCCCAGCAGCTCAGAGAAAAACTTTATCTTCTAGCTGTTGGATACTACAGAAGTGGGGACTACTCTAGGAGCAGACAGATTGTTGAACGCTGTTTGGAGGTTTGAACCTTTTCTGAGTTATATTGAAAACTTGAGCCATTCCACCTGATGAACGGAAAGGCCTGTTTTGGGTTTCAATTCATATCGTATTTCATCTCGTATCCTAGTTGCTTGTCAAGTCTACTGTCTCATAAGACTTTGCATCCATCTATACCTCAGTCACCTCTTTGCAATATAACATATTGTTCATTTGCTAAATATCTATTGCCTCTTTTGGCTGCAATACTACAGAGTCAACCTGACTGGAGGCAGGCTCAGAGCCTGAAGAAAGCAATCGAAGATAAGATCACAAAAGGTATCTTTAAATTTCTAGTTCAAAGCTGGTGTTACCAAGTTTGTTTTCCTAGCTTTACTAGTTATTAACTCTTTCTCTTTCCAGATGGTGTCATTGGTATCGGCATCGCGGCCACTGCTGTTGGACTTCTGGCAGGCGGTCTTGCAGCAGCTCTGTCGGCTCGCAAGAAGTGATTTATCGTGACAATGCAAATACTACGAAATCAGGATTTTGAGTTATTTTCTTTAGGATTATGAGTTGTTTTTACTGTCAACTTGAAACTTCGTTCAGTGTTCAAAGTATTATATTGTCACATGTTGGAACTGAATAAGTTGCGTTATGTTAGAACTGAATACTCAACCTCCTTTTGTTCTAAGTCGGATGATATAGACTGCGTGTTCATACTTAATGAGTCTTGTTGATGATCAGCATTATTCTCCTACTAATGGGTTGATCTCAATAGTTATCTCTTTGAAGCAATTATAATATATGCTCAAAAGTCAAAACTGCTATCTAGTAAGTCCAAAACAAAATGTACAACTCAAGACAATGATGTAATGTAACTTGTAAGTAGGTGGACCAGCAAATTTGAATCAACTGCCAGCTTTGTGTGCCAAGCCAGGAATATGAATTGTGAATGTACTATTTCTCAAGACAAGAAGTACAAGGTTAGATTGAAACTAACAAATGGAAAACCCAAAGATCACGAAACTAGAAGGTCTCTACAAGTTCCAAAAGATTCACCGAACTACCTTTGCTTCACAACCCAAGTGCATGATATGATGCAGCTAGCTAGATTTTCACATATAATCGCAGTCTTCTTCTTTGAGTATTAACTCAAATTGCTCAATCTCCAACATGAAAGGAGAGAGTGGAGGAGAGTGTACAGGTGAAATTGGTGGAGACTTCCAAGAAGACCTGAAGAAATCAGAAAACTCTTCCATGGATAACTCTTCCAGTTGGAGTTGGTATTGCTTGGAGTCAGCAGCAGGGTCAATCTAAACAACAGTTCAAGGCAAGTTCCAGCATCAAGATCGGATTAACCATTTCTGTATAATGCAGACTAATGCTGTAAATGTAGAGGACCATCCATACCTTTTCGTCTTTCATCATCAGATCTTTAGAGTCTGCAGCAAGAAGCATTACTAATAATATAATCTTAAAATATGAGTTTAAACAGCTTTTATGGAAGAAAAGCATAAGATACATGAGATTCAGAACCTGATATCAGCAAGTTTAATATAACAATCATAAGCAGAAATCCATATTATGTGAATTCCCAAGGAGAAGAAGAGATAAACCGAGGAGTTGAATAAAGAAAAAGTGTAGAACTCAGACGCCAAATTGGGTATTCAAACAAATTACCGTGTCCAGGAAGAACAGTGCTCCAGAAATCAGGTTCCATCGTTGCCTTTTGTGCTTTGATGCACTTCTCATGGTCGTGCAAGAAACCCTCCTCAGCAATGTTAAGTTTCTCATTTATTTGACTTTTTTTCTTGGAAATTGCCTCCTGTTCAGAAGCAACAGCAAACTTCCTATTCTGTGATGTTTTTTTCTGTGAGGTTGCTTCATGATGAATGGTTGACTTGTTCGTAATGTCATTGAGAGCTTTACGAGTGTCATTTGCACGTCCACCCTTCCTAGATACTGTTTTGGAGGATTTTGGCTTACCATCAACGACAACCTCTGCAAAATTATACCAACTTATTTCAATTTGTACAGGTAGCGTTACTGAAAAGACTATAAGAAAGAGAGAACCACATATCTTAGGAAATCCTACAGGCTAAAATCACATCCTCAGTGCTCAAGACTATGCAGATATAACTGGCTAAATAAGTCCGATATCTTGTTGTGATGATGGACTAGATAACAAAGTAACACCTTACACAATCACTTAGGTTGAAAGGCAGAAAAGTTTAAACATAAAGAAAACAACTTTTACTTTTACGATGGATGGCAGCATTTTCATCAGGGATGCTCAGGGGCTTCAGAGTTAGAGGCCTTTCCATGTTTCTATAGCAAACTGCACAGGCAAGAGTGTGTTTAAGCATATACCCCCAAAACATTGAGGCTTACAAATCCTGACGGTTTAAAATAACTGCACAACTTGAATACATACCAATACGGACAGAGCAAGATTACATAAAGAGTCGATGCATACTCCTCCAGATTTGAAGATATTAACAACTAACATCAAACAGGATGTGAACTCCTCCAGATTTTTCCATTTTTAAACCAAAAAGTAAAATCCAACCCTCCGCTACCCAGGTTCGTATGCGTATATCGAATCATGTACGCCAAAGATTCAAAATATGCAAAAGAAATCACAAGAAAACATAAGGAAAGCGATTCAGAAAAACACGGTGAAGAAAACTGAATCAATTCTAGATACTAATACAATTAGATCCGCTTTTCATAGATAAACTTGGGATTTGCGATCCCAGGTAAGATCGGCAGGGCTGTAGAACAAAATGTACTTCTAAGTAATTGCCCCATAGATCCTATGTCTATCTATATGAAGAAGAAATCATGTAACGAATACCAAACCCAAAATATCAAGCTTTAAATCGATCACAAAGAAATGCGCACCTTTCACTCCACGAACTGATTCAATGCAAATCTTGAGTGCCAGGCCAGCGCAGGGGTGCCCTGAGAGAGATACTGTGCTGTGTATTTGTGCGCGTGAAACTTCGAGAAGTTAAACTTGTTCGTTGTATAATTAAAAAGTCAGCGGCCGTCGCCCCCGTCAATTTTGCGCCTTTTTTTTTCACTTCAAATTTGAGATTGATTTCCTTAGCTGGGCCTGGGCTGGTATACCTTTCGTTTTCGGTCTTTGTGCGAATATTATTGAAGAAAATAGTTATTACAGATAATTGTTACATCAAGATTTTTTAAACTTTAAAACTATGAGGAAAAAACAGCAAAAATCAAATAAAATATCCATTTAGTTCAGTATATTTTCATTGTAAAAGAATCTGCGCATGGATTTCTTCTGCAATTTTCATGGATGTCATTGATCCGTGCAAGAAATGCACAAACTAAAAATGATTATTTTTTACTCGATGCATATTCGGCAAGAGTCTTTGCCTTGGAAGTTGGACACCTAATCCTTGCCAATCTTTCATTCCATACCAATGTATGATTTTTCTCTCTTTTTTCTTGAAAAAGCTACAGCCTTTTGTGGACTTGCACTTTTGTGAAAGGTACATCTACAAGAAATTAACGCGATCTGCTGCTGCATTTAAGGGCTTTGAGTGTGGGATGGGGCAGCAGTTGATGGGGGACATAATCAGCAATCCAAAAAAGCAGAATCAGAGTCGTGCAGAAAGATTGCAGATTGACAGGGAGGATAATATAGACCCAGAAAAATTGTGTACAAAGCCCTTGCTTTTTTCACACAACGCCAGCCCAGAAACAACCCCAAACCTCTAACCCACATTTCAGTCATATTTCTCGCACCAGTCTTTTGGGTTCGCGGCCTAGAGAGTTCTGTTGATGGTTCAGTAGAGAAGTGCAGGAAAATAGAAATTCTCGGCCGGAGAAGTCATGGAAGACGGTACGATTGTCTTAGGTTCCGTTGTCTTTTTATTTGGTTGGCATAAGTGATCATGACTGGCTGTACCTGTGGTTTATAATACATGAAATTGAGATCTTTTGTGTTGGATTACAATTTTTATTTGGCTTCTATTTTAGGGATTCTCCTCCTAAGTCATGAATTTTATATTCTCGGTGCGTTGTTCTGTTTTTGCATTTTGAGTGTATGTTGTTCACGGAAAGTCTGTGACCGGATCTGGTTTCAGGGTTTTGTATACACTTGTCAATTTATCATTTTTTGGGGGTGTTTTACTTTAATTACGGTCACTTGCATGAGTCTTATAATTATTTGGTACCGATTGAGTGACGGGTTACCTGTATTTGCTGGATGAGGGCAAGGTACAGCAATGTTTCATTACTTTTCTTTTTTGGGGGCAGAAACTGGTTTTGGTAATGATTTTGCAGATTTATGTCGTGGAAGTTATATTTTGTGATTCTTTAGCGTGTCTGATTCGAATATAATTGAAAGGAAATCATCAGTGATAAGTATGTGGGATAACTTGTCCTGCCAAAAGAAGAATGGAAATAATTTAGATAACTGCTCGGAGTACCTAGGCTGGTATCTGCCTGCCAACGCCGAGAGAGCATGTGCTAAAGGTTTAATATTTCGACTTGTAGTAAATTGAATAGCTAGTTTTATTAATGAATTTTGGGGTACCGTAGCATTAGAAACTCCAGCATCTTTGCGTAATTTATTCCATGAGAACATCTTACCAAGATATGAATTCCAGCAAGATCTACTTGTTAGTTTGCTTGAGTTGATTCAATTTACTTTAGTTTAGCAAGCAGATTTGAGATGTAGATAATGATTTTAACAAACTGAATTTCAATGTGAACATGGTATCAAATGATCTTTGAAATCAACCAATCTACTATTAATAGGTGTCTGCAGCTATTGATTGTCTTTCTTTGTGGTGCAAGTATACTCTAACCACTTGCAAGACACGGCATCGGTTGATTGTGTTGTAGAATTACACAAGCATATATTCCCCCCTCTGAACATGCATTGCACAGAACGTTTTTGTAGTTTGTAGCTTTACATGTCGAGTAACTCTTCTTTATCAAGAATATGGTAATGGCCACAATTCCCCCCTCTGAACATGCATTGCACAGAACGTTTTTGTAGTTTGTAGCTTTACATGTCGATTAACTCTTCTTTATCAAGAATATGGTAATGGCCATACCTTTTGCTTATTAACAGCTTGCATGCTTGATATTATGGGTAAATGCCTCCAAGAATCAGCTAGGCTTTTGTTGTATTTTTGTCCATCCCTCTCAGCTGATCATGGTTTTACTTTAATGTCCTCTAGAAAGAAGCAGGAAAAGAATTGTGAAGACACCTGCTCAGGTTCAAGCACTGGAGAAGTTTTATGATGGTAATGTACTCATCTAATTGGTCTTGGCTTCATCGTTGTTTATCTTTCTCTGACATAATTGTGTATTTAACTGCTGTTTCCTTCTTCCAGAGCATAAGTATCCCAAAGAGTCTTTAAAAAGCAAATTTGCTGAGTCAATAGGTTTGACAGAGAAGCAAGTTTCAGAGTGGTTTTGTCACCGTAGGTCAAAGGACAAGAAGTTTGTGAGTGCGGACAGCCACGTTACAGGAAGGCAAGCTCGGTCTGGCACAGTCATACAAGGTTGCGGTGGTGGACAAAAACCAGATTCTTGTGGCAGCATCAAGCAGTTGCATGATGAGGATCTGGATATGCAGCAAATTGGAAAGCAAAGGTTGAATCTTCAGCATGTATCTGCTGAAGAATTAACCTATCAGAGCGGCGCTCAGTACTTCCCCAAACGAACGGATGATACATCTTCGGCGAGTACTTCTTCATTAAGGATTAAGTGTAAGGATCATATTGAGGACTCGGTTGACATGTCAACTTCTAGGTACCATAATGTCAAACTTCGTAGAGATGCATCGGGTGTAAGAAATAGGTCGGGTGGCGCATCTGGCTACTTAAAGGTGATCAGTCAAGTTGAGAATCCTTCTATTACTGCTGTTAGAAGGCAACTGGGAAAACGTTACCAAGAGGATGGCCCGCCACTTAGTGTTGAGTTCGATCCGCTTCCTCCTTTCGCATTTGAGTCCTCAACTAAGAAACCAGTAGATGGTGGGTATAAATCACTCTTTTAGTCCTTTTTGCCATGATATCTGCAGAAACTTTTCGGCCACTATTTTGATCAAGCTTTAATTCATCAATCTGTAGATTATATTGATCTTGCTTTTCAGCATAGGTTTTTGCATGCTAAGCCTTCAATATATTTGAATGAAATGCTTGAGACATAATGCTATGACTGCATCCTTGAGGAATGTGATAGGAAGTGAGATGGTTAGAGTTTGATGAGGCTATCCCAAGCGGTTTGATTGAGATTTTTTTTTTCCTGGTTATTGACTTTAAGTAATGGTGACTATAAGAGATTACAGCATTGGAGGGTGGAGAAGCCGTACGAGAGAGGAGGGAGAGTGGGAGGGTAATTGAGAGAAATGATGGTGGCAAGTGGTTTCTTTTTAAACAGAGTATTTCCTGCCATTCCATGTTTTGCGACTTGAAAACCTATGTCCTGATTCAATGATCAATTTTTTTTAGGAATTGGGTATCCTGAAGAAGACATATCTTCTCCTGATATTTCAGAATTCAGACAGTATACCAAGCCTGCCAAGGTTAGTTTCTCACTGCATGATCTCTCTGTGGAAACAAGTTTACTAGATGTGGTAATACGAAATTAATATATGATGAGTTGCTCACTGATGGCAGCAGCTCTTAAGGTAGAGAAACCACATGCCATTCTTCTGCTGTCAAGTAGCATTAACCTTAACATCTATGTACAAAAACGTTGTGCTTGCTAATTCTATAAGTTTCCTTCTCTTAGCGTCTTCTCTTCTACTCTAACTAGAAGATGCCTATCCTCAATGTTTTTTTTGATATACCAATCTTATATTTTCTCCATTTCCGTCGTTTGCCATTCATAGGCTCCAGATAGAGGATGGAATGAGTTTCCACGCCAGCGGATGCTGAAGAGGGTGACAGTGTCCGACAACCATCCCCGGATCCGCCCAGCGTGAGGTTCGCCCCAATAGCCAGAGCTAGTTATCATCTCCCGTTGGAGAGGTATCAATATCGTGATCATACACTATCTCAACCAGCCTTTTCGGTTGTACTTCTTGTTTTGACATCATAACTGCATGTTTGAACCCTGCAGAAGTGCTGTCCGGTATTAGAAAGTGAAGAATAGTGTTCTCCAACAGCCAATAGAAGAGCAGAGGGTATCTGCATACTCCATTGTAATGGCAACCATCTTTTGTAATGCGTTTCATGGTTTGCTTGCACTGTTGATTTCCTTGCACTCTTGATGGGTGTATAATAAGCTGTTGGAAAGTACTACAGTGGCAGTACCTGCGCGCTATACGCATTACAATAGTTTTGAATAAAAATATTCATATTGATGAATAAAAAAATTATAAAAAAATTCCAATTTTGCAAGTAGGAATTAGAATCTATTTCTAAAACGTGGGGGAGAAGCAACATCTTATAGGGTACAATTACGATTTGACACATTTTAATTATTTAAAAGATAATGATTAGCTTTATCTTCTAATTTCAAAACAAATCAAAAGCAAATCTTACAATTACCATAAAACTGATCCCTGTGCAGACACTTTTTCAACAAGGAAATAAAATTAAATTGAACTACTTACCTTATTTAAATGTCTTCCAAACATCGTCGAACTCAACCCTATCTCTACTTCCCTCTCAATATAAATCTCTCGAACCCATAAACCAAGCTTGCAATTCAAACAAATCCTAAGTTTCTTCGATCACAGAACATTCTTTCTTTCAATCTCCTTCAATCATGGGTGGTGAACAGGATGTTATTATCTTCTCGACCGATGATTGTCCGCCGGTCGACGATCTCATCCACGTCAAGCAAGACAACGATCTCGAGATTCCCAAAAACCTTCTACCAACATCCGACCATGGCGATCAGTTCTTCATATCCATGGAGGTCGAAGCTCTTTTCCATCCCGAAGTAGAAGACGAAAACGAGGACGAAGAGTTCAGTTGGTGGGATTTCGAAAGCTGGGATGTCCGCTCGGTTTCCCTCAACTTCTTGACCCCGTGCAAACGCGTGCGACGCGGGAACCTGCCGGCGAAGGAGATTGCGAGGATGCTGTCGAAGGCGGGAGTGCCGGCGTGCAAACGGGAGTACATGGTGGAGACGATCGCCAAGGTGGCGGATGAGATGGCGGCGGCGGCGGAGAATCAGGGGATGAAGGTGCTTCCTATGTTCGTCAGATTGGATTTGATTGCGTGTTCATGCATGGATGTAAAAGCATGGCCATGATGGATGTGTTTTTTTTATTCGAACCCTAGTCTTGCATTGATAGTTGAAAATGAGGTGTTTATATTTTACCCTGCTTTGGAGTATTTTTTTTGGTAAGGCAAATTTTATTTTACCCTTGTCAATATATGGATGTACATGCATGACCATGACGGATGCTTTAGTCTTGTTATTAAGGAAGAAATTGTGGTCTATATGGAAAGGTTAACAAAAATATAAGTAACAAATTATCTGGTATTTTCATGAAGTGAGCTTTCTAGGATTTTTTTTTTCAAATAGTTCAAGATCAAGGTCCTCTGTTAATTGTTAATGCTTGAGGAAGAAGGCATAAGATGAAATTTGGTTCTTTTTTGATAGGTGATGACATTTGGTTATAACTCAATTGTTATCAAATTGGCTAAGTAGTGACGAATCAGAACCAACGTTTGTTACACATTAATCATCTGACCCAGGAGATGAATGGCATCTTAGGACTGAAAAATTGGAATCTACCTCATTTTTGCCACCGTTAGTCATGGAGAACTGAGACAAAATCTGAATAGGGGATACCGATGAGAAATGATATAGAGCAGGACAAAAACAGCGCATATAGCGCAAGACAGCACAAAATGGACAATTATATCCCGTGTTGGTTTCTGTATCAGTGTTCAACACGAGAGTATATGGTGAAATCGACTCTGTCTTGCTCTCTTTGTCTTGCACTATATCACTTTTGGATACCGATAGACCAAGATCGAATTTTATGTTTGTTCCCCCAGGTTTTTACAGTCAAGTTTTGTAAAAGGTTTTCCCTCCTTGAAAAACAAGAACAAAAGAAAAAACTGTTAAAATTATGAAAAAATTAATAATCATCCAAGTAAAAATATAAATTAAAAAAAAATGATCAATAAAAATGCAAAAGAATTAGAGATAAATTCATAAAACTAATTTAAACCCAGGATTCCCCAAATCCAACAAAAACATCAGTTACAAAAAATCTGAAATTTTTATGAAGTACCTTCGGACCATTAATATCTAAACTTGGAGGAAAAGCAATATCTTATAGGGTACAATTACGATTGATGCGTTTTAATTATTTAAAAGATAATCATTACCTTTAGCTTCTAACTCCATAACAAATCAAAACCAAATCTTCCAATTTCCAGTTGGCGCAGACACTTTTTCAATAAGGAAATAAAATAAAACTGGACTACATACCCTATGAAATCCTCTTTAGAATAGAACTCTACCTTATCTATACTTTCCTCTCTATATCTCTAATAACCCTAAACACAAATTCTATCAAACTCTAAGCTTCTTCGATCATCAACCAGATTTTCTTTCCGCAATCTCATTCAAAATTCATGGCTGGTGAACTCCCGGTACAAGATGTCATCATCTTCTCCACCGATGATTGTCCTCCGGTAGACGATCTCATCGAGGTCCGGCAAGACAACGATCTTGAGATTCCTCCAACTTCTGACCATGGTGACCAGTTCTTCATAGCCATGGAAGTCGTAGTGCTATTCGTGCCCGAAGAAGAGGAAGATGAAATCATACACGATTATGAGAACTGGGAGGATCGCTCGGTTTATCTGAAATTCTGGGCTCCATGCAAACGCGTGCGACGTGGAAACCTGCCGACGCCGAGGATTTTCAAGATGCTATCGGCAGCAGGAGTGCCGGAATGCAAGAGGGAGTTCATGGTAGAGAAGATCGGCAGGATGGCGGATGAGATGGTGGCAGCGCAGGGGAATAAGGGGGTGAAGGTTCTTCCGATGTTCGTCCGGTTGGATCTGATCGCGTGTCAATGTATGGATGTACATGCTTGGCCGTGACAGATGTTTAGGGTTTCGAATTATGATGATCTCTTGTTATTGTATTTTAACCCTAGTTAAGTTTTGAATGTTATATTTTACTTGAGGTTTATGCCTTCTGGTATATTTGTATTAATGACGTTGGAATTGGAATTCAGGAATTTAGTTTGAGTTGGCGGTGGCTTTTGGTATGTTTGTATAAAGACTCATCAAATCATTGGGATTCCGGTGGTTCAAACATTAAAAGTTACGAATTTGATTAATTGACGAGTTGAATTTGAACTTAATCAACAAAGAAACATTCCATATAGCCATAATAATAATAAAAAAAATTACTGGTTGAGATATTCCAGCCTATGTTTCCCCATCAAATTTAGGAATGAGCTAACACCTAATCCTATGTAATATTGAGGAGTTTACAGGAGTACAATCAGATGCTAGGCTCTACAGGTTGGAAACAGCCGATAGAGTATGTATTTATTTTTTTTGGATAGTTGAAATTTCATTAAAGAATAAGTCAAAGTTGGCAGAAAGATAAAGGTACAATAGGGGTCACCCCAAATTGGAAATTAATATCGGCCAAATAAAATGAAAAAAAAAACTGGGAGAGCACATCATACAGCATCACCAACCACATTCTAGGAGTCATCTTTGAAAAATAATTGGACAACATAAACCTGAATGACGTATCCAGTCACTTAATGTAAATTCTCTGTAATTCAATTTGTGGGGTGACAATCAACTCCATGTATTTTGCCTAATCCAATCCAAGTTAGAGATGAACCCACTATCTCAGTCGAAGCGGATGGAGTTGCACTTCTTCCACATGCACCCAATAACCACATGCCATACTGTTTTTCAAATGTTTTACCTGTTGAACCACCAAGCAAGCTCATGTGTAATTCGAAGTGAGAGAAAGTAGAAGTATTACCTGTACATTCAAGCTCAAACCACTCATAAACTGTTTTCCAGAGTTCATTGGCATTCGAGCAAGATGAGAAGTTGTTTCCATTGTAGTACCGCACATGACACAGAGTTGATGACTCTGTTCAAAGCTAACTCCACGCAGCACCAAGTTTTCAATAGTTGGGAGCCGTGATTGAAGTGCACACCAAGCAAACATTTGAATTCTTTTCGGCGTCGTT
The DNA here is from genome assembly GCA_028565015.1 of Pinguicula moranensis. Classification (NCBI taxonomy): domain Eukaryota; kingdom Viridiplantae; phylum Streptophyta; class Magnoliopsida; order Lamiales; family Lentibulariaceae; genus Pinguicula; species Pinguicula moranensis. The sequence goes on from JAOWBN010155614.1 coordinate 15,986, forward strand.
TTGCACCAGATTTTAGATAAAGAGCTCCTGGATATCAAGTCAGAGCTAGGACTCCCAGTAATACATTTGTAGGCGGAAGACACTGTAAATCTGCCAGAAACATCTCCTGACCATGACCACTGATCTTCCTCTGTTGAGAATGAAATGAACCGATAGAGAAGCAGCTGGAGTTGAGATAATAGTTCCACTTCTGCGGACCTGAGGTTGCGCCTGAAAGACAGTTGCCAGCTTGTGTTGTCGAGGTTTGAGATGAACATATCCTTTGTGCAGTTTTTTTGTTCTAGTTTTCAATAAATTTACTTATCCAAAAAAAATAAAAATAAAAAATTACTTAGGAAAGAGCATCCTTGTTCATGAATTTCAATCTTATTACAAAAAATTAGCAGTAGACGTCGAGGGCACATGCATCAAAGACCGCCGTGAAAACTTGTTTCAGAGCAGGATGAAGACGGGTTCCACTTCTGCAATAGCAACTCACTTGCATCCTCGCCTCAAGACAGCAATGTAAAGAGGGTTGGCCAAGTGTAAGGCAATACTCCATGCCCAAAAGATTGCAGTAGGATCGATTCGGCACCACCGGCTGCTCCGCTCCTCCTTGTACCTCCGCCGCCGCCAGGAGGACCACCATGATCGACGCCGCAAGGAACCAGAAGCATAACCTAGGTGCACGAACTGCTCGTTGATTCATCTTCGGAAACTGGAAGGTAGTGTCTGTGTATTTGAGAAGAGAAAGTGAAGAAACTTGTTGACCTAAAACAATCTATTTTTAAGCATGTAGTTTCCGGGTAAATTAGAGAGATGGAGATTGACAGGGTTTCAAAATCTTCTCTAGGTCTAGGTTTCCTTATCTAATTAGGTTAATTGGGTAAGATTCCTAGTATGAATATAATAGGTTTCTTTGATACATGGTATAATAATTTATTAATTGTTTAATGTACACGTGGCGGATGTTTACTGGTTGTAGTATGTGTCCATCCTTTATCGGTCAAAAACCTCCGGTTACATCATCCCACAATCTATAAAAGGCCCTGCTCCCTTCTTTGTCAGACCATAAACTGAAATCGATCAATGGCTTGCTTGAAGATGAATCTCCACACCATTCTTCTTCTTCTATTTGTTTCTGGTAAGTTTAGTTTGAATTTTTCAATTTGTTTCCCCTGTTTCTGTGACTGTGTTCTATTTTTCTTTGTTTTTCGTTCAGGATTTGCTTTCTGGACGAGTCACTCGACACATGATAACAAGGGCACCATAATCGGGATCGATCTCGGAACCACTTATTCCTGTGTTGGAGTTTACAGAGACGGCAAACTCGACATCATAGCCAACGACCAGGGAAATCGGATCACCCCATCCTGGGTCGCATTCACCGACACGGAGCGTCTGATCGGAGAAGCCGCGAAGAATCAGGCACCACAGAACCCTCAACGCACCGTTTTCGATGTCAAGAGGCTCATCGGAAGGAGATTTGATGATCCTGAGGTCCAGAAAGACATGAAGATGTTGCCGTATACGGTGGTGAACAGAGACGGGAAACCTTACGTACAAGTGAAACTCAAGGATGGGGAAACAAAAGTGTTTAGCCCGGAAGAATTGAGCGCGATGGTTCTAAAGAAGATGAAGGAGACCGCAGAGGCATTCTTGGGAAAGAAAGTAAACCGGGCAGTCATCACGGTTCCAGGTACGAAAGATATTTTGGAATATGATTTATTGACAATAATATTTGCAATTTCTTTTGTTTTTTTCCCGCTCTATTCACTTATATTGACTGTAGTAGTCTTAGTCTATGCCATTACTGCCCACGAATTTAACACTAGAATGGTGGATCTCATGTATTTAATACCAATTATAATAGTATTAAAGATTCTATCATTTTTATAATTTTTTTGGCTAAAAATTCGTGCGTTATATCATTTATCATCAAATAGGTCTAGTTCGACTTTTTGATTTTAGGTATAATAGTATGTTATCGAAAATTTTGGTATGGTCCCAAAAATCGTTTCCTTGATGAGTGAATTGTGTTTAGTTAATATTTATTCGGTTCCATTGATTTTTTAATTTACCTTATTAAATGTAAAAGATGATAAAGGTGCTCTATTTATTTTTACAAGTTTGTATACTATTTGTTTTATCCGAGTCATTCTTGTATTTTCACTAATCAATTCAGTGTTAGGTTTTGACTCCATTAGAATTTATTCTTCTTCTATTTGTAATTTGTTGCTCGAGTAATCTCTTTCCACGCAGACATTTCTACAAACACTTGGCGTGTCCTCTGATTTTGTGATTTTCCTCTGCAGCTTACTTCAACGATGCACAGAGACAGGCCACCAAGGATGCCGGCACGATCGCTGGGTTGGAAGTGGAGCGGATCATCAATGAACCGACTGCTGCGGCCATGGCTTACGGACTGGACAAAAAGGGCGAAAGGAATATCCTTGTCTTTGATCTTGGCGGTGGCACTTTCGATGTGAGTATCTTGAGCATTGACAATGGTGTGTTTGAGGTTCTATCCACCAGCGGCGACACTCATCTGGGAGGGGAAGATTTTGATCACAGAGT